>CANXYI010235969.1:0-13405 GCA_948208565.1 Hura crepitans | reverse complement strand
TATGAATCTTGTAGAATTACAGAGAGAGATAGTCCTATCATGTGTGACTAGGAGATGTTGAAAATAATGGGTGGGTCACCCATGATAGGACCCAACCTGATTTGATGAAAAAAAAACGGGCATAAGAGTTGAACTTGTGGCCCCTTTACATTTCTTGAAATGTTGTGACCATTTGTTCAAAATGGTAACTCCTTGGCAGTTACCACAATATAAAAGTGGTAATTGCCTGGCAGTTACCAAAGGTTATATAATAAGGAAGAAAACGTTCATTCTTTTTTATTAATTTTTCATTTTTTTATCTCTCTCCATCTCTCTGTTGCTGCCAAGAAAATCCATCTTTTAATCTTCGGGTTTTCAAAAGCTTGGTTTCTACAAGAGGTATTTATGCCGTGAAAATCTTAAACAATTTATTATACTGTTGATGTAATTGTATAATATGCCGTACTTAGTAATCTTAAATTTTGTTTTTTTGTTGTTTTCCTCGTGAAACAAATGGGAATTCTATAAATTCCAAGTTGCAAAAACCGTATGAAACTCTAGAAGATTGTCTTAGTTTTTAGGAAGGAGAAAAGAATAGAGATGAAAAAAAAAATGGCCGGATAAAAAGAGAAGAGAGGGGGCAAGAGAGAGAAAATAAAAGTTTTATACAAGGAATTTAGGTTTAGCTAAAAAAATTAAAATATCACAAATGCTTAATTGATTCAATTGATTAAGAATCTTAAATTAAATTAATTAATTTTATTAGCTTTAATGTTTAATAAGATGTTCATATAAGAAAATAATCAATCTTTAAAAATAAATCTTTCAATTTAAGTAAAATAAAAGAAATTTTTATAACAAGTTTAGTTACGTAATGATTCATATTTAAAAACGAATAATGAAAATATATGTTCAAATTATTAATTACTTAAAAACATACATAATTGAACTTTAGAGATAAAAAATAATAAGATTTCATAAAAAAATTACAGACAAATGTCAAAATTCATAACTGCCATATTAACTCTGACAAATAGATTTAAATAATTAAATCCTTAAATCATTAACAAATTTAGTTTGAAATTAAATTTTAAACCACAATAAAATAATTAAGCAATAATCATTATGATGAAAATAGTAAATATCTATTAACATAAATTATATTTCCATATAATTATTTATAAATAATTAGTGAATTGAAAATGAAATTAATTGCTCAAAAAAATTGTAATTAAATTAAAAAAATTAAAACTATTTGATTTAGAACGCTTTAGCAACATAATATCCGTCCAAATTGCGTCCCTACTTTTTCTTCTCAATATTCCATTTCAAGATGATACGGTTATTAATTTAGGCGATGGCTAATTTTAGCGCAAATTTCCTCTCCCAAAATGTAGTGATGCAGTTCTTTTTTACTTGCTAAAAAGGTATATTTTGCATTTTTAAATTTATTATAATATAATAGTTGAATTTATAAATGTTTTAAAAATGATATCGTGACATTCTTTTTAATACAATATTAATTTATTTGATATATTGAAATTTTATAATTTATTATTTTTTTACTTAATTTGATTCATTTTTATGTATAGTAATTTTTTTTATTATTCTTATCTCTTTAATTATCTTTCCTCCTAAAATAGTTTTATTTTTATACATAAATTAATATTAGCAATATATACATTAGTTCTTTCTATTTTGCCTTCCTAACTATTTGTTTTATATAAATTTTTTATTTTTTCTTTTTTTAACAATTATGTCCTTGAAAGATTTTTTTATTTATAAAAATTATTGTATAATATATATTCTTTTACATATTACTTTGTTTAGTTAATTAGTTTTATTAATTCAGTTAGTTAGCTTATATTTAATATATGTATATAAAGTTTATTGCTCTTGATCTTATGTAGCATTATTTAGTTAGAATTTTGATAAGTAGTATTTCTTAATTTATTTCTTTTTTCAATTATATGTTTTCTTTTTTTCTTTTAATTTAAATAAAGTGAATTTTGGGATTTTTAAAGAATTTTTTAATTTTAACTATTGTTAATTAGGGATACTTATATATAAAAACTTAACATATGATCCCATTTTAATTAAACTTTTAATATAAATTATTTCTCAACTGGATCTCTAACCTTAATTATTGTTGTCAAATTAATTTGAAAATAATAAGTAACATTAGAGATCCTATTTAAAAATTAAGTTAGAGGTTTAACCAAAAAATAAGTTATATGTTAGGATTTTATATGTAATTATCCCTTTTTATTATTTACATTAGTATCATCTTTTCATTTCCCTATCCATCTTTTTGATTTTTCCACTTTCTTTTTCGCTTTTTTTTTTATTTTTCATCTCCATAACATCATATTAAAAAATCATGAATTTAATTTACCGTTCCCCTTAAATTTAGAGCACATTGCACATAATATGGCAATTTAAAACACACATGTTTTGACATTTTATTAGATAAAATGTTTAATTTAAAAATAATTAGTAATATTAGTAATCCAATTAAAAATAAAATTTATATTTAATTTTAATTTGAAAACAATCAGCAATATTAAATATTTAATTTAAAAAATTACGTTAGAAGTTTAACTGAAAAATGGGTTATACATTAGGGTTCTATTTGTAATTATCCCCATTTATTATTAAATTGGTATCATCTTTCCATTTCTCTATAAATTTTTCTTTCTCCACTTTTTACATTTTTCCACTTTCTTCTTCATTTTTTATTTTTTCCTTATTTAGACTTACTCAATCTACATAAGACCATATTAAAATTAAAATTCGAGGTATGATATGGTTTTTGTTCTTTAACCATACTATTTTCATTTTATTTACTATTTTAGAAGTATTGACTTGAAAAGTATCACTTATATAGAAAAATAGTTCTATGATTTTTATTCAATTTTAAAAACAATTATGTTAGTCCATTATATTCTTAATTTTTATAAATTATTTTTAATAATTTGATTGCTATTTATTGATATGAGATATTAATTCGATCTTTTTTATTATTTTTTTAATTTTTGGATAATTTACTATCCAATATTAAAGAATGACTTCCAAATATAGCATTTAGTTTGAAGTCTTTTCTTCATCATATTTTCTCCATTTTTGGTGATAATTTATATGATTTATATTGAGTTCGATACTACAATAGAATGCATCATAAGATCTTAGTATAGTTAAAACTATTAGTAAGATAAACTGCTGTAAATACTCATTAAATTACTTAAGTGAAAACTATGGTAAAAGTTTATTAGAATTGTTTGTAATTCCTTTTTATACATTTACTTTCATTATTTTCTTCGTACTTATCATGGACATATTAATAAATAATTTGTATAATAAAATCTAAAAAATGTTTAGACAAATTTCGTATGATGCATTCATACGATAAGAGTGTAATAAAAGATGAAATAAGTTTCGTTTCAGTGCAATTATAGATTGAATTTTTTTTATTTAAAAGCGTTTAAAACAATTTTTTTCGGAGGTGTTGATAAATAATTTGTATAATAAAATCTAAAAAAAAAAGAATGTTTAGATAGATTTTATATGATATATTCATTTAAACTTTCACATTAAATGAAAAAGGTTTTAATTCGATACAATTGTAAATTGAAAGTTTTTAAAAAAATATTTAAAATAATTTTTGCGATATTTGTTATCAATAATACTATGTTTCTTATAATTTTAAGTGTTTTAATTTTTATATTCTATTTCTATAATTTGTATAATACGACTAGTTTTGTTTAAATTTGATGACAATATTGTAAATCAGATACTATCTAATAACTAATTTTGTTATTTAGTGATAAATTTTATCGCAAAAATTCCATCTTTGGTACACCTATTTTTAGCCTTTCGATTATAATAGCTATTTAAACTTGCGGTCCTAATAAATTATACGTCATCATTAAATTTAATGCGATTAAAATGTAGACAAATTATCAGCAGTCTAGTGAATAAAAATTTAGTTAATGGGATAAAAAGAATATAATGTAGAAAATTTTTAATAATAAGAATCCAATATAAAAAGTATAGAAATTGGAGGAATAAGTACATGTTTTTCCATTAAAGATAAAGCAATACCACGAAAAGAGGAAAAGTTAATGAACATTATAGTTCAAATTCGTTGAACCTCCCAATAAATTAAAATTAAAAAATAAAAAGTTATTCCATTAACAAAGAAGTAATTAATACTTGTCTTTTCCAATCAAGCAGATATCTTGAGCTTGACTAAGTGATTTCAAGATTGTAGAAGAGAAAGGTTACCGACCTGCCATTGACCAAAATCACCCTCCGTCTAACTCAGAGGAATTCATCTTCCGTTGATTGAAAGGGAAAAAACAAAAGCAAATTAATAAACACCATGTGATATGTTCTGATGAAACTTGCAATTGAGGAACCCAGAAGTTAAATCTTCAGAGAAAAAAAAAAAAACATTTGGATTTCAAGATCCTTGATGATCCATCAATGGCGAAAAAAAGAGAAAGGAAAATTAAAGTCTGAATCAAATCCTCTAGCAGAAAATGTGTTAATGTGTCCAAAGAAAACCCAGAAAAAAGAAAGAAAGAATAAAGAGGACCTTTCTTCAAAGATTGATGGGGTCTGCTACCTCCATGCCTTATAACTGTAACAATCCGAAGGAAATGAAGGATCAAGAAAATCATCCACTCTCCAACCAGGAACTGTCTCCAAATATTCAGAGATGCTACTGGTTGAAACTGAAACGTTATCACTAAGATGACTATAACTATCATTAACATTGCTGTTATAAGGTATTGATGATGGTGTATCTCTTTCAAAGGAAGGAGAAGCGAAATTTTCATAGCAACAAATAGTATTCAGACTTTGAACTGGGCATTTCTTGGAGTTTGAAGATGATGAAGATGATAGGTATGAAGAAGAAGAAGTAGAAAGCTTAACTCCAGTTAGAAGAAATCTATTGTGTTTTTTGGTAAGTTCATTGGCTCTATGGATTGGTATGTCACATTCTCTGCAAAGAATTGCTCTATCTTCTTTACAAAAGAGAAAAGCTCTTCTCTCCTGAAATTCAGAAAAAAAAAATTACATAAAAAAGAAGAAAGAACGTGAGATATATAAATATAATTACCTGGCAAATGTCACAAAGAGGGGATTGTTTAGAGGAAGGTTGGAGAAGAGAGAAGCGTAAGTGCTTGCTTGCAATCTTATTTGCATAATGAACATGACGATCACAACTTTCACAAAGAGCAGCTTCATCTGCACAGCAAAAAATTGAGGCTTCTGCTTTCTCACAAACATCGCATCTGATCTTCATTCTCTTGTTCTTGGAAGATGTAAATGCGTTCATATTGCTGTGATATATACACATAAATAATTAATGGAAGTGAATATGAAAGGAAACTGACAAAGGTGTTATGGGCAAATGGGCAATAAGTTAGTAAATGGATAAACAGCGAAGCTCAGAGATCTTTGATTCTATCTTACTCTAAAGGAGAAAGCTTAGATGGATGCTGTGGAGATCTCCTCTCTCTTTCTTCGCTGAAGGAGGGAGATGAGAGAGGCAGCAAGTTGGACTTTCTAGGTATTTTATTGGAGAAGGTAGTATTTTGCATAAATTTTCTTTAATTTGTTTTCTCAATTTTACCTAAAATATTTTTAAAATTAATGCTAGAATATCAATTTCTTTTTTAATTTTATGGTGAGCTACGTACGCTTATCTTCATTAATTTATAGCTTGAAGGTACTATTGTACCATTAAAATTTTATAAAAATAAATATTGTCCCTCAATTTTTCCTTTTTAAGTGGACCCAAAATTTACAAATATTATTTATTTTTAATTTACACTTAACTTTTTGTTATTTCTTTAAAGTAATTTATAAATTACAACAAAATAGATATAATAATAAAAAAATGAACATATAAATTTTTTTCATAAAATTAAATTAAATACTATAAATTAATTAATTTAATTCACGTTCCATTTTCTATTGTTTTCTAAAGATAATTTATAAATATGATGAATATTAATTATATATGTAAAAAATGATTGAATCTACTATATGATTTCTATTAAATTTTATAACTAGAAAATATTAAAAACAAAATCATTTTAGTTTCTACAAAATCTTTTCGTTATATAAAACAAAAATATTGAATTAAAATATATTAAGACGATACTTTTTATTTTTATTTTTATAGTATTTTAATTTGATTTTTGTGCAAAATGAAAATTTATTATATTTCTTCTGTATTTTTTTTGTCCTATATTCATTTTATTGAAATTTGTAAGTTACTTTAGAAAATATGATAAAATAATGTAAAAATAAAAAAAATAAATTTCATAAATTTTTATATATATTTCAATAAAATAAAAAAATTGAGGGACAAAATAGATATTAATGCTCTTTCTTCATTAAACAAGAGGAAGAAGATCTAGAGAGAGCAAGTTGGACATTTTGGATTTATTATATATAGTATGCGATCTTATTAAAATCAGATTGTTTGGCTGGATTGGTTCAACTGTGAATCAATGCTTAGTATGATTCAATTTAGTTAAAAATTAGTCGGTCAAAAATTGATTTCAACCGTGAATAGAAAAATAAAAAAATGAGTTGAACAGAAATTTTCATTATTTTATTTTTTTATTTTTGAGTTATATTATTTTAGATATAATATTTTTCTAATGTACGTTTTTATGATATTTATTATTTTTAAGTTATTTTTTATGATTTAAGAGCAGTTTAAAAATATTAAATAAAATTGCACACGTCTAATATTTTTAGTTAAATTTAATATCTTATAAAATATATTTAATTACAATTTTTATAATTATTTGACATGATTTTATGTTATAAAGTTATCAAAAACAATAATTATTAATTAATTATAAATATTAATATCTTTCATTAACATCTTTTTAACCATATTAAATCTAATTTTGCATATGATAAAATTATTTTTTTAAAAATTTAAATAATTAACATGATGATTATTTATAAATATGTGTTTAATATTTTTAATTATATATACTTTTATAAAATGTGATTAAATAATGTTGACATGCTTTTGTAGAATTAATTTATCAAAAGTAATAAAATAATTGATTATAAATTTAAAAATATTAATTTTTTATTGATATTCTTTTAACTGCATTAAATTGAATTTTACTATAATAAAAATAATTATTTTCATACAACATTTTTTATAAATAATTCAATAATTTTATTTTATTATTTACTTTTGATAAGTACTTTATTATCTTCTTTAATATGCATCTTGTTAATAATTTATGCATTTTTTTAGTTAGCAAAATACACAATTTTACCTGCATTTATAATAGACTTACAATTTAGATAAATATATATTTTGATTTTTTTACTGCAATTATTCTTAAATACCAATTTATACTAATTACTTTCAATACATACATTATTTTTCATTTACAAAATTAAATGTTTGAATTTCTTTTTTTTTTTTTTAAATTGAAACAATAAATATTTTTTTAATTTTAATTATTTTCTTGTATGTTTAATAAAAAATGTTATTATAAAATAATCATCTAATATAGTAATTAGTTGATAATAAAGGATTTAATTACTTAACATCCTTCCAATAAAATATTTTTACATGAAAAAATGATTAAATACTAAATAAATTAATTTTTTTATTATTTTAATATTAATTCAGTTATTTATTTAACGAAAAATTTTATAAACTTTTTATACATTTATTTAAATAAAAATTAATTTTATGAAATTTTTATTAAAATTATATTAAAAATCTTTTATCGTTAAGCCCACTTTACATACACATACATATATAGATATACATGGGTCCTTCACATACAATCATACACAAGGCATTGAATCAAGTTAATTATCATTACAAGCCTTGTTTATCAAAATTTAAAAAGCATATGTTCCATATAGACCTGTCAAATAAGTCGAGTAGGCAGATTCGGATCGAATTTTCGAATTAAATTCATTTTTTTTATATAATCATAGTTATTGACTTTTTAAATTATCAAATTAAATTTTAGTTTATATTAATTTTTTAAATATCAATATATTTCAACCACTTTAAAATATTAATAACTCGTACAAATTTTAAAAAATAACTTATTCTTTTAAAAATATTATTTTCTTAAAAATTATAGACAAGTATTACTACTACTACTACAATTATTATTATTAAAAATTAAAATTGGAAAAAAATAACAAAAAAAATAAAGATGAAAAAAATATAAGATAAAATACCAATAGAAGATAAATCTGTATGAAATTAATGAGAATTAAGATAAAATAGTTAGCGATAAGTAACGAAAAATAACGTTGAATGGGTATCTATCCTTCTCATTCGGCCTATCCGTAATTTATTCCAAGTTCAGATAAGACATTTACTACCCGAATCCGGCGTAGCTGCCCAAATTATTTATTTATTTTTATTTTACTTAATTTTTTAGTATTGATTTATATAAACTATTTTATAATTTATTATCTAATTTTATATTTTTTTATGTTATATTATATTTACTTTTATGTATAATTATTTTTCATATAACATATTAGATAATTCTAAATTTTAATAACATATTTTTATATTTTTAATTTAATATAATATTATTTTTATTTTTATTAATTTTTCAGTATTCGGTGGATTGGCCTAGTTTGATCTATGTGTCAATTTTTTTGCCTTATTTATCTGAACCCTTTTAATATCTAAGTTTACTTTATGTATAGAAAAAATAAAATTGATAGATTTACTTTTTTTTTTTTTAAAAAATTGATTTAATCCTATTCAATTAAAAATATTTTTAAAAAAATTCGGATAATTTTAAATTGTCACGTGACCCGATCCATCAAGTTAATTTCGAATCGGATCAAATCTGACCCTAACTTTCCCAAATCAAGTTATGCACCTTTTTTTTTTCGAGTCGAATGCAAATTTTGATCAATATTTTCAAGCGGATTCGGATCAAATTTTGCATTAGGGTCAAACAATTGACGGTACATACTCCTATAACCAAACTCACTTTTTTAAATCAGTAGCATGTTCTACAACTCAAATAATCATAAGAATTTCAAGTGCATAAAAAAATGAGTTTCATATTTCTATGCAAAACAGTACATTTCACCAAATTTAAAAAATAAAAAAATTCCGCAATGAAATCTAAACTAAATATATTTGTTTTATTTACTAATAGTAAAATAACAACAGACAAATTAATGTAATTCGATAAAAAAATTTATAAATAGCATTTAAAAAATTATTAATTTAAAATAGGAATATAAATATTACATTAAATAAATTTAATAATATAAATAGGCATATAATATATTTATTAAAGTATCTTACTAAATATATTATTTAGTAATATATCTGTTTATTTTAAATAAAATATAAATAGTAGTAAGTATTAATAATTCAATAAAAATAATTTTTTTTAATAATAATTAAATATAATAAGAAAGATATTTTAGTTCAAAAACTTAGTCCAATTTCGTACTTTTATAAACAGTATATATTAATGACAAAATTTATTAAATTAATTAAATATTAATCTAAAAGTATAATAGATTATATTTTAATTGATTGACAATTAGAGTATTTTAAGCAATAATTAATTTTATAAATTTGTTTAAATATGAAATTATAAATAAAATATATTAAATAAGATAAAAACTTATTAATTTTTATTTTCTTTAGTTTATTTTTATTTTTAGTAAATTATTGAAAATAAATATTTATGTTATAAATATTTGTTTTCTTTAATTTATTTTATATTTCTAACAAACTATTTATTAATTTGAATAATTATATTTTATTGGATTAAGAATTTAATGTTTAACATAATAAAAGTTAATCAAACTAATAATATGTATTAATAAATAATAAAATGTAGAAATATACCAAAGAATTACTGTAATATTACGCCTTACTTTCTTATCATAGTAATTCTTATATTTTTTAATATATATAAATGTAAATTAGTAAAAATTTAAAATTTATAAAAAATGTAAAATTTAATTAAATAATATTCCTTTTATGAAAAATTTAAGTTTTAATCAAATTGAATGTTAGTCTTCTAATTAAAATATTTATAAGTTTCTGTATTTAATCTAATGTGATGAATATAAAAAATTATAAAATTAAATATAAATATTATTTTAATTATTAAAAGTATGTATATGCTATTATAAATTGTAGTTCTTAGTGAATTGTTTGAAATTAATTTTTTCAGACTAATATTTCATGATTTATAGATTTTTGAATATATTTTTTTATTATATAATTTTGTTCATATAATAGTTTTAAATTTTTATAAATAATTATATTAAAAATTTTTAAAAATCAATCGAATCTCATCGAGTCATGACTCAGTTTGCACTCTGATTCAATATTAGTATAATTTTTAAAATATTGACAATATGTACCACCTTTGATCCAAATTAAGTGTCCATTTAGCAAAAAAACAAAAAAAATTCATATTAAATGTTGTTTTGATAAAAATTAAAATAATTTTATATAACTAATTTCATATATAGTCTTACTCTCTTAAGTCAAAATAATTAAATTTTTAATTTTACTTTTTCAACATACTTTTTGTAAAATATTAATTTAACTCTAGAATCAATCAAAATATCGCACACCATCAACGCTTTAACAAAATTTAAAGAGATAAGATGTGACTCCAAAGTTTAAATGTGTAATGTAATTTTTTTAACACAAATTCAGAAAAATATTTATGTTACATCCAACCTTTTATATATATATATATATATACTAATAAAAATGCATGTGCCATACATTTATTTAATATTTTTAATTAAATTCATTTTATATTATTTATTTTTTTATTTTTTTGATAAGTATTTTTTGTTGTCTCTATTAAAATATCTCTTTATAGCATAAAAAAATAATTGCCACATGGAAAAATATTCTTTGGCAAATAAGCTTCAACGTTTAGTATTGTTTGTTTTTATATCTTATTTATTTATTCATATAAAGTGTCAATTTAAAAAATTTAAATATTATACTCAATAAATTTAATAATTAAAAAATAGATAAATATATAAAAATTTTAATAAAGAAAAATATTCTATTTAGTAGAAAATATTATAAAATATGCTATTTAAGAATGTATCTAATTTAATAATATATTTTTAGCGGACGGATGCTAGTGATTAATTTTGGAGTGCTATCCTATTGGAAGAAAAAGACAATAAAAAAAGAATATGTGGGTACGTTAGTAGAGATTCAAAGATTCTGAATGCCATTATCATTCCATGTTCAAAGAAATCTTAGTTGTCAAAAATAGGATCAAGAAATTCGAATTCCATCTCATTGTTTACAATTTTACAGTTGTTATGGATTGTTCATCCTTTCCAAAGATGTTAGAATTCAAAGGAAAAACAATACCTCATCCTCAACTTTTGAGGTAGAAAAAATGGTTCAGTAGGTTCAACTTCACCATTGAGCATATAAAATGAAACCTTAAACTTATTCTGAATTTCTTATCAAGACTAAGAAATTTCAATCTTATCACTACAATTGGTGAAATACCTCTAGTATTCATGGCAAGTTCAAGTAGACCAAATAAGCCTACTTTTGAATACTTCACTGCAACAAATAAGTAGTCTAGACCATTAACCTGCACCGTAACCCAACCTAAAGCCATATAGAATTGGGCAAGGAACAATCTTTTTTAATATTTGTCAAATCTCTAGCATAAATTTCCTTTAACCAAGGCATTGCTCCTATCCATACCTTTGTTTTCCACCCAGACTACCCATGGCTCATTGTTTATCACTTTTCAAAATCTCACCCACAGTGTCTTGAAGAACTATGGTTTCTTTGGTGTTATCAGTCTTGTATTGTCATACTATTTGTCTACCTGTTATGTATCTTCTCCATATCCCCCACAATGAAGCCTATGAATGCTCCTTTCATTGGCAATTCTTGGAATGGTACTCACCATTATCATGGTGGATGAAACAATTACTAAAAATCATTAAAGAAGAAAACCTATGGAATAAACCAATAGAAGTAAGCTCCCAATATACCGCAATCTTCATATTCCATAGACCTTATTTCTACAGTACTGAGTAGGAACTATTATAGATCCAAAATTAGGCATATCACTTGAAAACTTTCTCAAAGCTCCATTCGTTTTGTGATGCTAATCAGGAAAAAATTGAACTAAGAAATTTTCTTTGCGAACTTAATAATTTTGATCCTTGGGCTATAGTAGCACCAATACTTTGCACCTCCTTAGGTCCTAAAGAAAGTTAGAATTATAAATTGATACTAAGAGATTCTACTCACACTATAGAAGAGTTTTTTATTCCTGAGCCTAGTGAGCCCAACTTTGCCTTTTAAGATTCACAAGATCCATGGGAATTTGAGGTTTATCAGCCAAGCCCATAACGCATTGATCTAAAAGACATAAATATGTCACCATCCCACAAACCAATCAATAAGCGCCAATTGTACTTTAAAGTTAAAGTTTTAGTTTGAGTACTTTTGTGCAGTAAAAAAGGAATCTTATCCTCTCCTGTCCGCCATTATCTAAAGTGGCCTTTTAGCTGTAATCCATAATCTTATTTGTGTGTTCACCTTTTAAGGCTTATATATAGCCTCTTGCGTAAGTTGAGAAGGGAGAACTAGTTTACAGACACTGCCTTTGTTTCTAAATAAATCATGATTTTCTAAATTCTCTCTCTGATGTTCTAGCAATCTTATTCAAATAAGATTGTATAGTAAATGATCTATTATATAGGTGCCATGATCTTCAACTAAACTATAAAAATTGAGAGGATAGGTAAGCTTTAAGGTTGAGTTTTAAAGATTAGCTAGTTAGTCATAGTTGTTCTCTTGGTTTAGTTAAATAATGATGAGATTATTTTAGCAAAAAAAAAATGACATTTTAATAAAATTTTAGTAAAAATTTTAATAAGATTTTCATTTTAATAGACATTAAATAATGATGAGATTATTTTAGCAAAAAAAAAAGACTCCATGTTGTAATATATATATATATAATGATGAGATTATTTTAGCAAAAAAAAAAATGTCTCCATTTTGTATATATATATATATATATATATATATATATATATATATAACTTTATTTTTTATTTGTCTCAAAATATAATTATAATTTTTTTAATATTGTAGTTAATTTATTAAATATTGAATATATTCTTATTTAATGTATTTCGTAATTAATAAATATATACTATAATAAAGATGTATTAATAAAAAATGTGTTATTTAATTATATTAATATTGTAATTAAAGTAAAGAAATAAAGAAGATTGAAAGTATATAGTAGAGAGTAATTATTCTGTATATTGATGTGTATTCTGAATGATACAAGAGAGGGTATTTATAGGCAAAGAGAAGTCTATCAGATAGGTTTTGAATAAG
>CANXYI010235745.1:0-11192 GCA_948208565.1 Hura crepitans | reverse complement strand
CATAGAACCTTTTCAGCCTATCCATATTCAAAGGCTCCAATAATTCATTTCCATCACAATCTATAAGGATCATAACACCCTTCGATAATATTTTCTTAATGATGAATGGCCTCTCCTAATTTTGCTTGAACTTTACTCTTGGGTTAGGTAGTCCCAGTCTCATCTGTTTGAGGACTAACTCTCTTTCTTTCAGTTTGTGATCCTTTACCCTTTCACTGAAGGTGTATGCCATCCTTTTCTGGTAAACTTGATTATGATAATTGGCTCTTAATCACTTCTCATTTAGCAAACTCAACTGTTGGAATCTTTGTTCAAACCAAGCGATTTTGGGAATCTTTGCCTCTATTGCTACTCTCAACGACTAAAGCTTAACCTTTACTGGAAGCACCACATCTATCCTATACACCAAGGAGAATGTAGTAGCACCTATTGAAGTTCAAATCGTAGTCCTGTATCCCCAAAGAGTAAAAGGAAGCTTATCAGCCCAGTTTCTGTAGGTCACAGCTGTCTTGGCCAAAATCTTCTTAATGTTTTTGTTTACTGCTCCAACTACTCCATTGGCTTATGGCCTGTAAAGAAAGGATTTATGGTGCTGAATCTTGTATTTCTATTAGAGAGCCTTTGTTTCCACTTGAAATTAGACACCATTATCCAAAACTATAAGATGTGGAACCCTGTATCTCTAAATTAAACTCTTCTTTATGAATCTAGCCGTCTCTCTTGCCCCTAACTTCATAAAAGATTCTACTTTGACCTATTTCAAGAAATAATCAATAGCTACTACAACAAAGGAATGTCCATTCGAAGTTGTTGGATTTATCTCTCCCACTATGTCTACCCCTATGCAGTAAATGGCTAAGGGGATGATAAGCTGTGAAGTTCTAATACTGGCACATGTTTTAAATCCTTGTACTACTGATACTTATGGCATTTTTGCATGTACTTCGAGCAATCAAGGTCTATAGTAAGTCGAAAGAATCTTTGGTGCATGATCTTTTTGGCTAACTCTAAACCATTCATATGTGTACCATATAACCCTATGTGTATTTCCTCTATGACTTTTTCTACCTCCCTTTCTTTTAGGATATGAAGCTGAAGACCATTTACTTGCCTTTTGTACAGGACCCCGTCTATATTAATAAACTGAGTTGACAACTTCCTCAATAACTTTTTATCCTTGTTCGTAGCTTCTTCGGGGAAGTTTCTATTTTCTAAGTAAGTCTAGATGTCAAAAAATTATGGCTTGTCTTTTTCTTGCTTTATTTCCATTATCTGCTCTGTCTCATAAAAAGGCCTTTTAGACTTGGAAATGATCACTAGTTTCATGATTATCCCTTTTGGATTATCCAATATGGAAACTAAGGTAGCCAATATGTCTACTAGCTGATTCTCATCTCTCAGAACATGATAGAAGGTGCACATTTCAAACCGTCCACTAATAAACCTTAGGTATTCCGCATAAGGCATTAATCTTTCTTCATAGTTGGTCCACTTCATTGGTTTGATACACTACTAATGACGAATCCCTAAACACCTTAACTGTTTTTACCCTAAGAGTCAATAATGCTTTATGTCCAAATATGTAAGCTTTGTATGCTACCATGTTATTTGCGACTTTATATCTTAGCTTTTTAGCTAATGGTAACTTTTCTCCTTCAGGGGTTACTAAAATCACTCTTACTCCTGGCCTTTTACTATTTACTACTCTGTCAAAATACATCTACCATCTTTGGACTACAATTAAGTTTAAGCTTTCATCTAGGAATTTGAACTCCAACTGCTTACCTTCTAAAGGATGGTTGGCTAAGAATTCTATGACTACTCACCCTTTTATGGTCTTTCTTATTATGTACTGGATGTCAAATTCTTAAAGCAAAAGAAGCCATTTACTCCTTCTACCCACCAAAGATGGTGTCGTCTGGAGGTACCTTAATGAGTTGTGTTTAGACACTGTATGTATACTATACAATTGGAAATAGTGTCTCAATTTCTTCGAGGCCCACACTACTGCTAAGCAAATCTTTTCTACTTCCACATATTTTACCTCATAAGGAAGAAATTTCTTGCTTAAGTAGTAAATTGTGAATTTAACCCCCATCTCATCTTTTTGTGCTGTCATAGCCCTAACTGAACTTTCATCAATAGACAAATAGAGGATTAATGGCATTTCACACCTTGGTGGTTGAAAAATTGGTGGACTTAGCAGATATTTCCTTATTGCATTGAAAGCTTTCTAACAGTCATCATTCCATTTAGTTGGTTGGTTCTTTCTGAGAAGTTTGAAAATAAGCTCACATATGGTAGTGAGCTTAGCTATAAACCTAATAATGTGTTGTATTTTACCCAGAAATCCCCTTATTTCTTTCTCTTTCTTTGGGACTAGCATTTCTCTGATTGTTTTAACTTTATCAGGGTCCACCTTGATCCCTCTTTGACTCATGATATGCCCTATGAGCTTTCCTGAAGTTACCCTAAAGACACTTTTTTAGATTCAAGTGCAAATTGTATTTTTCTATCCTTTTAAAGAACTTTTCTAAGGCCTCAAAATGTCCTTCCTTTATAAAGGATTTGATCATCATATCATCGACGTAAACTTCCATTTCCTTATTAATCAAGTCATCGAGAATCTTTATAGCCATCTTTTGGTACATATCCCTAACATTTTTAATCTGAAAGGCATAATCCTATAACAGAAGGTCCCTCATTCCATGATGAATGTTGTTTTTATCTTGTCTGCTATTCTGTTCAAGATCTAATTGTAACCACCATACCTATCCATGAAAATGTACATTTGCACATTGCTACACTATCAATCAGCACATCTATATGAGGTAACGAAAAGTCATCTTTTCGGTAGGCTTTATTTAGATCTCTATAATCTATGCAAGTCTTGACCTTACCATCTTTCATGGCAATCGGAACCATATTAGCTAACCATATCAGATGCTGTACTTCTTTCAAAAATTTGGCTTTAACTTACTTGTGTACTTCTTTTTTTATCTTCTCTACCCATTCTAGTCTTATTCTCCATAGTTTCTGTTTCACCTATTTTGCTTTCGGGTATGTGTAGATGGCATATTCAGCTACTTCTCGATCCATCCCTGGCATATTTTCATAGGTCTAGACAAAGACTTTTTCATATTTTATAACATTCTCTGAAATTTAATCCTTTCTTCAGGAGTCACATCAGATGTAATTAAAATCTCTTTAGGATTTTTGTTATTATAGAGATTAAATGAGGTAGTATTAATTGAATTAATATTAAACATGTTACGCATGTTATGATTATCATTATGCATGATGCAGTTAGATGAGACATCACAAATATAAGCAAAATTGTTCATATTATTAACAAAAGAAATAGGAACATTGTCATTAAAAATTTTAGGTACATATAAATTCTCAAAAGAACTTTCAGGAGGGTTTTCTTCTTCTATCTTCTTCTCTCCCTTATCTTAGAGCACAACATCAGTCAAAATCTCTTCCTCTAATTTGATTTCTATCTCGATTATGTTGGTCATGATTTCTTTATCCCAAAAATCTGAAACAACTTTTACATTATTCGTAGCCTAATCAAACACATCACTGAAAATCTCAAACCCTAGCACAACCAATCCCTTAATGATAATTGGCTCAGAATCTCCACAGTAATTGAGATTCCCTTTAGCTCGAACAAAACTTTCTTCTAGTAGAGGGATACCTTTTCTTGTCTTCCTCAGTTTTGACATTTCTATAGTGTATCCCAATCCCTTCTAATCTTTTTGTCCTTGAGGCTGAATGGCTAAGATTAGATCTTTTGAAGCATGTCCTAATCTAGCTTCGGGTAAATAGTTCATCTTTTTCAACATATTTACCACCTTAGGATTTTCCTCTTCCTCTAAAAAGATCCCAACAATGTGTAAACCTTCAAAAGGCTAGTTGGCTATTTCAAGAATTGAAACTTGATTCTCCCTTGTAGCCCTTATCATTACTATCTCACCATCATGGGGAATTTTCATCATCTAATGCAATGTTGACAGAACTCCTCCCAACTTATGGAACCATGGCCTTCTTATAAGCAGAGAGAAATTTGCATGAATATCAAGCACTGCAAACTCCATATTATCTATAATGACCCCTATTTTGACCTTGACCTTAAAAGTCCCATATGTCTATCTCTTCATGTTATCATAGGCCATACTGGTAAGTTTGGACTAAGAGATCATTGAATCTTCAATCCCATATGCAGTTATGGCTTTGAATAGGCACACATTGATTGATGACCCATCATTAACCATTACACATGCTGTGTGCTTACCATTGACTTCCACTTTAATGTATAAAGGACAGTTGTGGTCAGGCCCTTCAAGTGGCAAATATGTATCAGAGAAGTTGACCATTATTTTCTCCTCTCCTTTTACCATTGCCACTAGCTCAGATGACGATATGGTTGTTAAGACTGTTATAGCATATAAAGCTTCAATCACCTTCTGTCGATGGGAGGAGGATTGACACAACAGATCCTAAATAAAGATCTATGTAAGAGTCTTCTTTAGTTATTTCATCACAACATCCTATTCTATTACCATAACTGAGGAATTTGGCTCCCTCTCTACTTCAGGTACCACTTAACTGCTTTGAGTTACTGCTTTGGTTTCTCCTTTTTCACTCAACTTCTGCTTTGAATTTGAATCTACCTATAAATCTTGAAATCGTTCTTTTAACTTGCTTTCACTATCTATAGCCTATATATCTATCATGCATACTCTTCTGCCATTCTTTTCACTGCCAAGTAATCAAAAAGGGTGATATAGATATTTAAGGATATGTTATGAGGAAATGCTATTGAACTTAAGGGTAACTAGGATCAGTACTTGTCTCTGGCAGAGTTTGCCTATAATAATATTTACCAGTCTAGCTTAGGGATGGCCCCATATGAAGTATTATATAATAGATGATGTAGAACTCCCTTATGTTGGAGTGAAGTTAGAGAGGGTAAGATTTCTAGTGTGGATTTAATCAGATATGTCAAGGAAAAAGTGAAGATAATTAGGGAAAGGCTGAAAAGCAGCTATGGACAAATAGAAATCATATACAAACCTGAAGTGGAGAGATATTGAGTATATAGTGGATGAAAAAGTGTTTTTGAAGGTTTCTCTATGGTTGAAGGTGCTGAGGTTCGAGAAAAGGGGAAATTGAGTCCCAAGTTTATAGAACCCTATGAGATTATAAAAGGGGTCAGACCTCTAGCATAAAGGCTAGCATTGGCACCTGAGCTATAATAGATACATGATGGTTTCCATGTTTCTATGCTCAGGAGGTATAGATTAGATCCATCGCATATGATTTCGATGGCAGATATTGAAGTATAGCTAGATCTGAGTTATGAAGAAGAACGATACAAATTTTTGTTCGTGTAGTGAAGTAGTTGCAAAATAAGTCCATACCACTAGCTAAAGTACTATAGAGATACCATAATACAAAAGAAGCTACTTGGGAGCTAGAAAAACATATCAAAGCCTAGTATCCTCACTTATTTGCTCTAGGTAATTTCGAGGATGAAATTTTCTTAAGAGGGGAAAAACTATAATGCCCATCTTTTGAGGGTTCATGAATGGTGCCATTAGGTTCAGGAAGTGTGCTCGAGGTGCAAGGTCACTTGCACATAAATCGAGATAGTGACATTGGTCATTAAACTTTGAGGGGCTTTAAATTGATGAGAAAGGCAAATTTTAGAAATTTAGGATAACCAATAATTCATTTCAGACTATAACCTACACCTTTGGGCAATAAAATTTTATCACCTGGGAATGACATGGGATGTGCCCTAACAGACTCAAAAATAGCAAACCTTAAAGCTCAAAAATTCCATTGAGTCCATTAGTGAAAGAATTTTTAAATTCTAAGGTCATTTGCAAATTCTTGTAATTTTTTAGGTTGGCATGCAAATTGAGGTAATCAAAAAAGCTGCCCTATTGATGGAATTTGGCTACAAAAATTTATAAGCTTGTAGAGGGGATTAGACTATGAATTTTAAAATAAACGGTGTAACTTTTTGAGTTCTGTGTGAATTTTGGTGAAATTTTGAAGTTCTCTAAAAAAATAAGCCATTTTGAGATGGTTCGCATGGTTGTGGGACAAACCCACACTTGGACATTTGGCCTAAAGCCCATGCCATGTGGCAAAGCCAATTGAAAAGTGGGCTTTTCCACTAAATAAAAGGGAAGCATTTTCTTCTCTTCTCTACTAGAAATCGATGCCCTCTTCTGTAACATTCCCTATTTTCACCTTCGTCCTTAAAGCCATTTTCTGGAAATTCTGCTCACCTAAATTCAATTTGATGTGTTAAGGAGCTAAAAGAAGAAGAATCACAGAAAAAGGAGTCTCTAGGAATAAATTAAAAATCCTTGAAGTTTACTGGTCAGAGGCCATTCTACTAAGTAGCTACAGTGAGCTCCCTTGGGCTTTGTCTTGAATTTTCTTATTTGAATTTGGTGTGTCAGATGCCTAACATCTATGAGGATATGTTTTAATGGCTTTTAAGGTGAATTAAAGCTAATAAAAGCTTAAAGAATAGAGGAGAAATGGATATTGGTAGGCTGGAATTGTGGTTTTAGGAGGTTTGAAGTGTGGACTCTTCATTTCTTAAGTGTGAGGTAAGTGAATTCAAGTATTCACTTCATACCCTTCAATTTCAGTAGCTTCTCTTTAGGTGTAATGGTAGATTACGCATATAAACTAGCTTGGAAAGGTAGTTGCATTAAGGTATGGAAGTATATAGCTTAAAGGCATATGGATGGAATGGTTGTTGATGAAAATAAATGAAGTCAATGTTAAACCCTTAGTTAGCTAAGAGATTTGCAAGGGTGTTAAGGCATGTTTATGATGTTTGATGTATGTTAATAATGGTTGATGCATGTTTATAATGCTTTAGGTATAAATTGATGGTTTTAGTGTTGATATGAAATGGAATTACTTATGAATTGATGGAAATAAGCATGATTGGCATGAAGGGTGAGTGTAGTCGAGAGGTGTGAGTGTGGGTATGGCATGAATATTAGGGGTATGATATGTGAATCATGGTAGAAATTAGAGGTTGGCATAGGAATACATATATAGAACGTGATTTTGGTGAAACAAAGCAAGTACATCTGTGCATAATTTATGGCTAAGGCATGTATGGCTTGTGTAATGGCATGGCATGCATGGTATGAGGTATATATATGTGCATATTTGCTAGCATGGTAATATTTAAGATGTATGTTTGATAAGTGATGAAAGTGCACATAATGGCATGAATCTCTTAGTGGCCGAGAGGTATGAGTGCCATGTGGAGGCATGGTAAGTATGGCATGTGGTCAAGCTTAATGTACATGGGTAATACGAGATAATGTGCATGTAATGCATGGTATAGAATTGGCATGAACTTAATTAATGTATACCTTAAAATGGCATGTAATGTAGTAAAGAAATGGTATGACAAATGACTTGAAAATGACCTTAAAACTTGGCTAGAAATTAGGTATGAAAAGTGGCTTATATTTGCCTATAAGGGCTACGGCTTGAAAATGAATAATGTACCTAAATTATGTGCCTTAAATGGCTATTGTGGTGAGATCATTTGTAGTGGCATGTATACCTATGTTTTGGCTTTTTAAGTGGCCTAAGTATTGCTAGCTTAAGGCCGATGAATGTATGAAATAAATAGTGAAAACTGCACTTAAAATAAGGTAAATGAGCTTTAAACTACTTGTCGCATAATAAGGAAATGACCTATAACTATCCTTAAATGAGCACTACTTGAACCAATAAAACTATTGGGTAGTAAATGGCATAAAATTGTCCAATACATACGAAATAATGCCTAACATAATACACCATAATTATTGGGAATGACACCTTTGAAAGTATTTTTAGAGAAATCAATTGGTACAGCCTATTTATGGCTATACTAGACTGGGAAAAATTCCAATGGTGCCATAAAAATAATAACTATTTATTTTTTAGTTAATAATGTTTTAAAAAGTTGATCAGTAAAGAAATGGATAATGATTGAAGTTAGATGGCCCATTAGATAGACACCCACTTGATGGGTTGATTGGCTAACTTAGGGATCCTTAGCAGCTGCTACACTATCTATTTTTTAGACAGGACTGGTACAATGGCATAGTTCCCCCATTAAGGCTACTGTACTAGTCTATTAGACATACAACTTCCTATCCTCGCAACTTAATGCCAGTATTGATTTTTGCCATTGCAGTAGTGTAGGTCCTAGAGGGCTACTACACTAGTCTATTGGATAAACTAGTCTGCTGGGTAGACACAGCCACCTAATCACATATCTTTAAAATGATATCGGTACAGCAGCGAAGGTCTTAGAGGGGTGTTATACTAGTCTATTGGATAGACAAGTCTACTGGGTAGCCCACCTCTCTTTATCTGCACCTCGGGTGCTAGAGCTTAATAAGGCCAGTACAGCGGTCGGGTTCTAGAATATGGACCACTGCACTAGTTATTCCCTCTAGATCTAGTGTATGTTAGTGTTATCTTTTTAGACGGGCTAGCTAAAATAAACTACATAACAACCATATAATTTACTTGAGACACTAAGATATAATATGGGGGCATTTTAGTAATTTTACACTAGGAAATGTCTATTTGTTTAATTAGTAAAGCTTATGCATGCAATTGTTAATAATGATCTTACAATCGTAATTTACATGAGTTAAAATGATTAACTAGATAATTTACGGATAGAAACACCCTAGAGGTAAAATGGTAATTTTGCATGTTAGTAATCTAGGTTGTACCTAGATACCAAAACAAGATAAGAATATGATTAATTATGTATGATTAAACTACTGGATATGTTTTAAATGCTTGAATTCACCACTGAGTTTATTATATACTCAGTGTACGTATTTTAGTGTGCAGGTAACCAAAATAAGGATCTGGCCTCATAAAGCGTGTAGCAAAGTTCAGAGGTCATTTTAGAGAAGGTTCATAATGTACATTTGTATAGTTTTACACTCTACATACGTAGGTCAGAAATGGGTGTGATGTATATAAGGGACATATGATGTAATTGTATAAATATAGATTATGCTGTAATTAACCAGTTGTTAATCCTTGTATGAATGTATGGCTTATATTGATGTTTTTGAGCTTGAGATTCCATGTTCTATTTTTCTTGATTGTGGCCTGAGGCCTGTGTTGATGTTTGATAGCCTGGTGATGTTAGGTTGATATTTGGGGGACTAGAAGGATCCAGGAGTAGTGAGAATCTATTATAGAAGTGTCTCACAAGTTGAAAATTTTGGGATAGTGACCTGGGTAGCCATTATGCTGATGGATTTTAGGGAAAATCTGATTGATTTTAAATTACCCTATATTGACATGAACATGATAGCATGAACCTAAATGGACTATAAGAATAGATAGAATTGAATTTGGAGTCAGATAGAATTAAGTAGTATAGAATAAGTAAAAGTTAAAGGAATGACCATGGGAGAAGTCTAAGGATGTGTAACCTAGTGGGAAGTCCATTATTTATTAGGTTTCTTTGGGAATCTAGTAGGGGGTGTTACACCATGGAAGAAATGTTGAAAGAGAGAAGAGATACCTTTCAAAAGAAGAGACCCTTCACACTAGGGCAAGGTAGTTTGGCTCCAGATGTGGGAAAGTGTCAGAATGGTAGTTAGGCCCCATAATAGTCTTAAAGGTAAGCCAAACACAAAAAAATAGGCTAGGGATCTTAGTTTATACCTAAGTCATAATAGTAGGCCACTAGTGCACTTGTGCCTATAACTAAGAGTGCACCACTTAGGTGTAAGTCTCATGGCAGAAAATATTGGGGAGTTTATTGGCAAACCAAGTGGGGAGAGTGCTTTATATATGAGTCCTGAGAGCATTACCAAAAGAACTGCATAAAGAAGCAAGACAATACCACTTAGTTTTAAGTGTTCTTACCTATACCTAGCAAAGGCAAAAAGGAAAATAGGAATGATAAATTTAGTACAAGTTAGAGTTCAAGAATAGAAGCTCGAGCACCTGATAGCAATATGCCATTTAGGCAAGAGAGGAAGCTAAAGCCCCTGATGTCATTATAGCTACATTCTTTTAATTTGAGTTACCTATCCTAGCATTAATAGACCCAAGACCTAATCATTCATACATCTACACTACACGAGTATGATATAGGGGTTTGGAACTTGAAGCCATGGATATAGACATCATGGTTAGTAATTCAATCTGACAACATGTGATAGTTAACAAAATTTATAGACACTATCCTTTAGTGGTTTAGAAGAATGTATTTTTAGCAGACCTCATCAAGCTCACATTTGATGAGTTTGATATTATCCTTGGCATGGATTGTTAGTCTAAACATTGAGCTATGGTAGATTGTATGTATAAAAGGTTTATACTTAAAATAATTGATGGGAATGAGATAACAATGATTAGTGAATGAAATTTTCTACCTAATGTCATTTTAGTGGTGTTATCAAGGTAGTTGACCCGAAAGGGGTGTAAAGCATATTTAGCCTACATGGTTAATACTATAAAGGTAAAATTAAGCTTCAATCATGTACTAGTGGTAGCAAAGTTCCCATATGTAGTTTTAGATGAGCTACATGGATTACCACTAAAGTGTGAGCTTCACTTTGAAATTGAATTATACCCTAATACAACACCTATTTCCATCACCCTATATCATATGGCACTTGCAGAGCTTAAGGAGCTAAAGGTGTAGCTATAGGATTTACTTGATAAAGGCTTCATTAGGCTAACTATCTCATCATCGAGAGCACTAGTACTAGTTGTAAAGAAGAAGGATGGGTTACTTTGATTATACATTTACTATAAATAATTAAAAAAAAAGTGATTGTTAAAAATAAATACCCATTGCCAAGGATTGATGATCTCTTCGATCAGTAGTAAAGGGCCAATGTATTTTTAAATATTGACTTAAAATCAAGGTATCCCTAGTTGAGAATTAAAATTTTTGATATCTCGAAGGTAAATTTTCATACTAGATATAGGTATTATGAATTTAGTGATGCCATTCAGACTCACTAATGCTCTTGTAGCATTTAAGGATCTAATGAATCGAATCTTCAAGCCATTTTTGCATCCATGTGTTATGGTTTTCAATTATTATATATTGGTATATTCTAAGACCAAAGAGGAATATGAGCAACATTTGAGTTTAG
>CANXYI010235700.1:0-12264 GCA_948208565.1 Hura crepitans | reverse complement strand
TATTGGACATTTTCAGCTTTACTGTTTTAGCCACTGCCAGATCAACGATGAAGGGTTGGGGGAGCTGTGAAGAAATTAAAAGAATAAAATGGGCCAATTTATACAAAAGAAAAAATTATAAGGGCTAAAATATAAAATTTTCAAAAAATTTTTGGAAAATAAAGGCTTAGGGGGCCGAGGCCTTTCAATGATGAACATCGGTCCGCCCATGATTTTGCTATAAAAATAATTTGAAGCATTCACTTCAAAATTGAAACAGTCTTCAAAAGAAAATCAGTTTTAAAATATTGGAATGAGACTACAAATCTTCTTGCTATTGAAGTTCTTAAATTTTTAAAGAAATAAAACCATAAAAGTGAAAGAGAACAAAAATTATTAGGAATTTGGCATATTTATGCATCAATTAATTTTTTAACAATCTACAAAAATTTTTTCACTTAAGCAAAACATATATACAATTTACAAAATAACATGCTTGTGATGCATAAATTATACCTATAAGTCTATGTCAGCATTTGAAGGGATATAAATACTAAATTAATGACTAAAAATTAAAATATAAGCGTCAACCTTAGCCTTCTAAAAATTTATAAAGCAATTTTAATATTTGATATAAATTAAGAAACAAAATCATGTATTAAGCCATTATAATTTATAGAAGCGATGCTAAAGTAATAGACTGAAGAAAAAAAATATTTAGAAATTGAATGAGTGCTTGAACATTATAATTATTTTACTAAACTTTCGAATATATATATATATATATATATCTTGATTTTACCTGAGAGATTTATACCTTAGTGTGGCCGAAATTCTTAGAGAAGGAAAGGAGTTTTGATCTCGAAAACAAGAAGAAGACGGGAAGAAAAAAGGGCCTTGAAGAGCTTGATAGAGGTTGGTGCCATCTAACATAGCCATCCCTTTTTTAATTATTTGAATTAGAAAGTTAGGGTTTAATGTATGATGGGATTTAATGGTAATGGGTTAGGGTTTAAGAAATTAATGATATAAAAGATGTTTATGTACTATTAGATATAAAGAAATGAAATTGTTGATTATACTTCCTTGTATGGCTCAATTTAATAAGGCAGAAATTAGATGAAATCTTTGTATTATCAAGATATAAGTGATAAGAAGTGTGTTTGAAAGTTAATAATTCATGAGTTTTATGATTGAATGCTAAGAAGAAGGAATGTTTAGGTAAAATATTACCTAGGCCGAAACATATATGCCTTGGATATTTTAAGAAATTTTCTTATTTTTCTTGAGCTAATTGCTTAAG
Organism: Hura crepitans; assembly: GCA_948208565.1. Lineage (NCBI taxonomy): Eukaryota > Viridiplantae > Streptophyta > Magnoliopsida > Malpighiales > Euphorbiaceae > Hura > Hura crepitans. The sequence continues at coordinate 10,982 of CANXYI010235700.1, read as the reverse complement.
ATGGACTTAAAAGCATGTGTCATGATTTGGAAGTTATCTAAATGTGAACTTTGACTATTCTTAATGAAAAGTAAGCATGGTGAAATATCATGGTTAGAGGTAAAATGAATTTCTTAGTCTATTGCAATGCTTTGATATTATAAGTCTTATAAAGTACTTACATGTGTATGTTATGCAAGTTAATATGTATTATATGGACTCAATTTAAATCTTAGTTGAATTTGCTATTTGGGCAAAAAAAAAAATGTGTATATGGAACCATATGCTAATCGAGTATTTTTATGCCTAACATAGTTAAAAGAGTTTCAATAGATTTTTTTGGTATGAGAAGTAAATGAAATAAGCTTGCTATGCGCTTTTGTATATAAGTTGAAACAAGTGAATTAAGAGCTTTGGTATGGTTTAGTTTTATTAGTGACACCTAATATTCATGATTGAATATGTATTGCTATGAGATTTATTTATAAGTGGAGTATGCTTAAAGTGCCATAGTTATTGGTTTGATGAAAATATGAGAACATGGTTATTCTTGTATGAGCTTATGTATACATTTGAGCATGTGATATGCACATGAAAAGTGCTATATATAAGAACATAACTAAATAATGAATGAAAAATGTACACTTATTTCTACTTAGGATTTAAGATGGACTTAGGATAATTTGGCATGCTAAATAATGTACCCTAGCAAATTGCTCATCATTTATAGCTTCAACTATTTTGTATTTTTTGCACTGCTTAGTGGTGTTGGTGCCATCTTTTGTACCTTTGGGTACCACCATAAGATGGTGGCTTAAAGGAAATGCCGTACCCTTGTACCTTTGGGTACCATCGTAAAGACGATAGAATAAAGGAACTGTTACATCTGTTCCTTATCTGAGCAACAAAATGGTTTTAAGAAGAAATGGGCCTCAAAATAGTAATAATACTAATATAAAAATAAACAAAGGATTAAGTGTATATTCTTAAAGTTATGATATATGTTGAGATGCATGTTTATGATTTCCATATGACATTAATGGCATGTATATAGCCTTACTATGTATTTAATTGAGATTATATGTATGTCATGTTTTACATGCATAATTCACAAAAGCCTAATTGTATGAGACATAATGGTTGAACAATTAGTGTAAGTATACAACATGATTATCAATTAATGTAAGTATACAACATGATTGTTTATGTATATGTTACTTATGCTTGGGTTATTATTGTGAAAATTGTGATATGTTTTTATTGTTTATTATGATGATTGCATGATTTTAATTGTTCTCTTTGGAGCTTAAAACTAAGACAATTAGTAAGGGTTGTCTACATTAGAAAGCATCCACTGAGAATTCTTATCCTCAGCATGGGTGTTCATCCATGTAGATTCAGAAGCTGCTAATCAAGAGAGAGGGAATTGACCTTAAGAACCACATCAAAATCTTCATATTTTTGTATGCATATACATTCATTTTGTAGCACTTTATAGAACCTAGGCATTCTAGTGTTACATGTAAAGTACATAGTAGAATGCTTATGGGTCTGTTTATAGGTTATTTGTTAGAAATTCATATAGTTATATTATTTTGTCTATATGTACATATTAACATTGAGTTGGGATTATGATGATGTGTTTGAGATTTTGGGAAGTGGAGTTAGATGATGTATATATGTAGTTTGATAGGGATGATGTTTATACCATATAACAGTGTTTTTCTATGCAAGAAAATTTTTTAGGTAGTCCCTTAACAACTGTTATTCTGTCAAATTTTTTGCACGATGATCCACTATTGGTAAAAGTTTTAAAAATAATGAAGTGTTCTTAATTGATGACAAAGTTGTTTTTTTAAGATAATCAAAACGAAAATTTTTGGCATGCATTTTTATAAGCACAAGTATGTTAGGTAGCATCACTTTACTCGGTTCCACTATAGATCAAGTACGGGGGTGTTACAAGGATATAGGTGAGAAATTTTCATTTTTACTTTTCAATGAAAACATTTTTCACTCCAAGTTAAATCATTTTAATTCTTTAAAACATTAAATAGGTAACTATGCTAAAAATCCAATAGCATAACGGCTATCTGGGGCACTACTCAAAAATTTTCACATGTAAGAAAACATTTCAAATAACTTATATACATCTCAAAATTAACTTTCAAAACCTCAACTACATAATGCAAACATTACTAAAAAATCCAAAATTCAAAATTGTGTAATTAAAAGCCAAATAATAACATCAAACCAAAATTGCATAAGTCATAGTCACACACACATATATACTATATTCAATAAGTTCTAATTACTGTTAGTTACAGAACATCAATAATTTTTATAACTTCTATTTGACATAGCATTATACATACACAACAAAAACTATTGTCTATACAACATTCTCATTTAAAACAAGAAATCTAAGGACTTTTTATCTTATATGCCTTGCTCTGTTTGTATTTTCTGATGCAATATCTAGCTCTACCCTTCTCTTTTGCAACTCCGAGTTTAAACCTACATGAAGGAAAAACTTGCATTAAGCATAACCATTCAATGGTCCATATTCTAGTCTACATGACTGATTGTCAATCGTCTTTATTAGTTATATAAATATATATACAAAACTTTCATATAAACCTTAATAAAGTAATTTATTAATACAAGACTCTACATTGGTACTAATAATAGTACTGATATTCATTCATTTTAAATAGACATATACATCATTATCTCAAGATTAATTCGCATAATTCATACATGCATGCCATCCTTACAGATAAAATAGAACATAACTATTATCATTAAGTAGTTTAAGTCATGTACCATATTTCATGTCATAAGTCATACATTTAAGCATGCATATAAGTTCATTTCATCTATATAATTCATGAGAATATGTAATACAACTCCATCATTGCATCATGCATACATGTATACTTTTCTCTTGTATGGCATTCCATACCTCACTTACCATGAAATTAACATGAATCATATACTATATTACTTGGAAGCATTTGCATATTATAACATGTATGTGGGTATATAGCTCACATATGATACATGTGTTGTCATACACATACTCACATACATATATTTATGTTCATTAAGATTAAGTTCAGTATTAAGAATTATCATTGATCATTTGACATTTATTATATATTATCAACACATTTCTCCCTAGAAATCCTTTCTAATGCCCAGATAAGGGACTGGTGTGATAGTTCCCTTAACCTGTTGTCTTTTGAGGTACCTAAAGGTATAGGTCTGACAGTGCCTTTAAACTGTTGTCTCAATAAGTACTTGAAAGTATAGAGGATGGCACCAGCACTATTAAGTAGTGAAAACTATAAAGATAGCTGAAGCTATAAGCTATACGTAGATCTCCTAGTGTCTACTATTTAACATGCCAAACTATTCTAGAGGCAATAATAAATTCTAGGTAAAAAATAGGCATGTACATTTCATCATTTCCATGTAATTATTTCAAGTCCATATTGTGCCATTATGTGGTTTATCCCATATACATACAATAAGCATGCCATACATATCTATTATACAATAAAGGCCTAATACCATTTTTATATCCATATCAAGCAAATTTTCATACAATTTGTAAACTTTATCTCCCATAAAACATCAAGAAGCACATTTGTGTACATTTCCATATATCACAATCATGATACCCGACTAGTTTTTTTTAATTATAAGGACATTAATTAAATCAATTTGTAAGACATTTAGTTGCACAAATTTTTAGCCATTTGAAGGAAATCACATATATCATTCCATCATGTCAGTGATCTTATTATCTCATATTTAGTGTTCATAAAGCACTTCTTGCATATACTTAAAAATACGAGTCAATAAATTCACACAAAAAAATCTGTAATAACATTGCATGGGCAGAAATTCCTGTCTACCATGGTTATTCAAATTTTCCTATATATTACACCTCGCAAACTATGTGCATATAAAGCATCTCAAATATATATATTTAGCGTTATTACATGCATAAGATTCAGTCTGAAACATATGCCACACTTAAATTCTCATACTTCTACTCCATTTCCTTAATCATTTTGTATAAAAAAAAGCATATTTCAAGAATATTATGCTTGTTCATCACAAGGGATATATAATATTCACATCGAGTTCTCAATTTCAACCCAGCATATAATTTTAAAATTCCATAGTCTTCTTATCACTTCAATGTACTACGAGTAAAATTTCTACTTAGGTAATCCCTTTAAAACTACATGAGTAAACACGACTCCAGCTCAAATTTTACTCGCATATGAAATTAGAGATGATAATAGTAATATGGTTCTTTGATAGTAATACACCCATTTAGCAAGAGACAATCATGAATTTTATAGGCAATTTCAAAGTAACAATATATTAATACTTTCCTATCAGTTAGAAGGAAATGTTACAGCTTAGGTTCACCATGTATTAGCATTTAAAAAAAAGCAAACGATATTTCTTCAAAATGAAAGGGTCAATATAAATTTAGTAGTAACTTTATCAATGTTATAGCAAGATAAATTTATCTCAACATAAAAAGGAATTAACGAAAGAATCTTTATTTTTCCTAATAACGAACGATCAAAATACAAACATCTTAAAATTTTCAATTAGAAAAATTAGCCTTTTATTGTAAGGTTAATCATGCTTAAAAGCAAATTCCTAATTCTGAGTAGCATAGTTCTCAGCAAAAGTATCGTTGATTAATAAACGCCTAATACAATGGTTCATAAAACTGTAAATGGGTACTTCTTGATAAAGTTCCCATAAGTAGTGTAAAAGTGCTATATTTAAGGACAAATTTGGAGGACAAAGCCATAGTAGTTATACCATATTCCATAACAACAATAGCAGCTCATAAATGAAATCTAACTAGACTAATATTCAATTAATACTAATGCTAAGGACATTAAGGATTTTGATAGCTGCACTATTTTAATCTTTCAATAAGAATTGTTAAGGTTTCACGTAATTAGCTACTCTTGGGTAACCATGTTTTGTATACCCTTATAGTCGTACAACTACTTTCCCAATTATAGTTTAGTCGCTCTGCAGTAGTAGTTCAACTAATTTTTAAATGCTAATATATAAACATAGTATGTGCAACATATGCATAGATGGTTTGATAATAGAGCTGTCTCTTTAGCAATATTGTGAAAGTTCATTAATTGAAAAATAATATAAGTGAGACTTTGTTAAGCAAATCTAGCCCTTTTTACACCTCACTACTACAATTTAGAGGTTACTCAAGCTTACATATAAATCTTGAACTTATCATTGACATTCCTAGCTTATTTATCCTATGTCCAGGGTAATGTTGTACCTTTATGCTAAATAAATTCTCTAAAACACCATTAGTAGTCACGATGGTAAAAACCAGCAAAATATTAATACAACATGACTTAATTATAGTTATACAAATATTAACAGAATTCTAAGGACTAGAACTGCATTAACCTATAATAACCCCTCTAGGATTACCCCTTCCATTTCATTTCAACTAATCTAGGCATTTTACCATACCTTAAAACACAATTTCAATAGGTACGAACCTTCAAAACAAAGTATATATGACTTATTTGAACTTTTTTTTACTTAGGCACTTTAACTAACTTATAGGGAATAGTTATTGCAGTCATTGTTTCAATCCCGAATTAGTCAATCTAATCTTCCACCCATTATTCTCTTCAATCTTACAATTTTTTGAAAGCAGAAAGCACCCAATTTTAATTTTTTTGACTTTGAAACTCTCTTAACAACCAAAGCAGCAAGACAATTCAATTTCAACTTCTCTCTCTTAGCTATAGAGGAACTAAGAAAATGGTGAAAATTCCACTTCAAAAACTCAGCAGCAATAATCATTAAAATCATATTGTTCTTTTTGGTTCCATTTAGTTTTTTTTGACTTTGATCCCTCATACCCCTATGGTTTTCTCTTATCTTAGTTCTAGAGTTGAAAGCAAAATCTTTGAATTTTCAAACTTTTCTTGCTACTAGTTAAAAGAGGACAAAACGTTTAAATTTTTAGTTTAGAGGAAGAGAAGTGGGTTTGTTCAATTCTACTTAAACTCACACTTTAAGAATTTCCTTTGATTAATTTATTTCTCTCTTTCACAGCAAATTGTAAAACAAAATGGAGAAGAAGCTTTCCTTGAGTGTCTCAGCTGATCTTGGTAGTTCCTATATAATTTCTCTTGCCAGTATATCTGATTGCTTTATGCACACTTTTCTCTTCTCTTTATATATCTCTGATTTGTCTCAATGTTGTAACAATTTGACAAAGCCTACATTGCCAATCTCTTAATTGTTGTCGTGGGTTCGGTTTCAACTTTATTATATTCATCATTTTCTCTCTTACATTGAATTTAGAAATAAAATCTGTCAGATATAGCTCTTTCCTTACTTTTAGTTTCTAAAATTTATGATATCACTCAAATCCCAAAACTTCATTTATTGATTAACCCATTTAGATCATAATAAGAAAATCAGTTTATAGGATCTTCGAAGGGCACATGGGTATATGAGGCCCAATTCTTCAAATCGGTTACTCTCACTTTCATTCTCAGCTGAAGAATTGAAGGGGGAAAAGGGAAGTATTGATACCCTTTTTGATCTCATTCAATGTACTCGAAATAGGCACCTATTTCTTTAATATTTATCCTCTACTTGGAGATATTATTGTCTTTTAACTCACACCCTATGCCTTAGTATAAATTTTGCTCTTTTAATTAAATTTTATGTTTTCTCAACTATTTAAAGCTAAACTTATGCCACTTTAGCCTTTAATTAAATCTCAATAAATATAATTGATCACATAGAAAATTGGTTTTCTATTTTATTTAATCCATTTTGGATTTTGACCCTAGCTATAGATCCTTAAATTTTCCATGCTTGATCACTCTTATTTAATCTCTTGTTGTCTATCCATTCATTTTCCCTTTTATACTAAAGGTAGGGGTGTTACAATATCCCAAGCTAGGAAATCAACATATAATATAGAAGATTTAGCTAGTGAATGGTCTTTTTACGTTAGCTTGTCTTTAAATTAAAATCAAAGAAAAATAAGTCCTTTGCCTTAAAATATTTTTAGAATGAATAACAAAGATGCCAAATCAAACATATCAACTTCCTTAAACTTCAAAGCCTAAACCACAAGCTAAGCATCCCACAACAAAGATTATCGAGTATAATGCTCTAATGGCCAAACCAAAGCTACAAGACATGCCATAGCTTTTGTTACATATGTTGGGTAATACCATTAAAAATTACCTGAAATTGTTTGAAGAAATAACCATCTTTTTTCTTAAAAATAACAATAAAACTTGAGTTCTCTTAATCATGTCACGGGTTCAATGCCACACATACGTATGAAAAAAGTGTCTTTAGGGAAGGCCGCCTTGCCTCTACACTGCCCAACTTTGAATGAGTCAGTCCAGCGGGCTTAAAGTGCTCAAGCTAAATATCAGAGGTTAAACAAAAAATGACAACAAAACTAATACACCTGTTTCTATCAAATGCTGTTACATCTGTATAAATTTTCAACCTAAGAATGATGAAGTCATAACTCCATCATGCATGGAAATTGTTGGATGAAATGCTACCAAGCTGTCACTCATTAGTTCTTTATTTCATGCTAATTCTTTAAGAGCCACAAAGAATTGTTATAGATATAATCATTGGTTGAATATTGTTTCTTCATAAGACTTTATTTCTTGAACTCTAAATTCTTTAAGCAATAACAAAAAAATTCTCCTAACTTTTTTGTCGAGAAATCGATTCAAAGCAATAAAACATTTCAAAAATTCACTAATCGGTGTAAGGAGTGTATAATTCCAGAGCAATTCCAATGATGAGCCACCAAAGCTAGAACCTACATTTAAGGGTTACTGATTGAAAAGTAAGGAGAAGAAGCCAAAACAGGCCCAATCGGATAAGGATTCATCCGAACAGATGTAAACTTCATGTAATTGGATGAAATCCCAAGACCCAAGTCAAAATCTCACCAAAATAAATATTTTTGTGAATTATACCACTAATCGGACGATAGCATCATTTGAATGGATGAAAGACTTCATCCGATTAGACGACCTTTCAAGTACCAGAAAGGGATATGTATCCCTTTTTCACTAAACCAATTGATGTGTGTACCACATCGGAATCACATTAATAACTTGAAACACTTTATAGCCATAATATGGCTCATCAGAAGTGACAGTTAAGTATAACAATAAAACCATTAAGGCGGTGACACCTGTCCAAATTAGTGGAAAGTCATTCCCTCATTCAAAGGCATCGATAACTACCTCAGAGACACCATTTCCACACTCGACACTAAGTTACAGGCAAAGAAAGGAGAAATGTTTAAAGCTTATACCACCTTCATGGGATAATTCTAGCTTAGAAGGTGCAAGCAAGATAAAATAGAATGATGGAAAGGAGACCTCAATATGGCAACAGACTCTTCAAGCAATGGACATATTCTTGATGTGAGAAATGAAAAACATGAAGGATAAGGTCCTAAAAGCTGAGAGCTCCCCTCAAGAGGTTTTCATCTAATCTCACCCATTTTAAGAACTTGATAATTTGAAGTCTCTTTAAAAGGGTGCCATCCTATGTCTTTTGAGTATCGATAAGTCTATTGCCACACAATTGAAAGGGAGAAATCATTTGATAAGTAAGTAGCTAAAGAAAAGTAAAAAAAGAGGAGTGAGTGCAAGTTACCTGAAAACAGGCCTATTTATAGCACAAAAGATTTATCCGATCAAATAAAGCCAAATATCCAATCAGATTAGTGCTCAAACTCCAAAAAAAATTCCTAATTATTGGTGCACTAACAGGATTCCCTTTTTTAAAACATAGATATAATAATTGAAGTATGCAATTAAAAAGGAGCCAACTTATCTGGTCAGATGATTGAATGTTGGATCAGCTGAAGATCCCTTGATGACCCATTTTTATTGTATTTTTGTACTAATAGTAATTTTAGTGATTGAATGATTGTAAATAGCAAACCAGATCATCCATGCAATAAAAACAAAGAAGAATTGCACCAACTATTCACACTAAAAGTAAAAAACCAAAAACCAAAAATAAAGCAGTATTATACTAAAATTTATCGATGCAGCAACCTATAAAAAGTTAAGAAAAACACCAATATTGCCTTTTTAGCTAAACCATTACTAGTAACCTTGATTGTCCACCTCCCTAATCATCTCCTTGTTAAACTCTATGTTGGTGAACTCGTGGGCAGTCTTTTGCTCCCTTGCTTCCCTTACAATTGCCTAGAGAACTCTTCGTGTAGATAGCTTTATCAAAGGGCATAACTAAGGAAACTTATATCAATATTTCATAACATACATACATGTTAGAAAAATGAGACTAACCCCGAGATCTTGGAAGATCGAGAGGCACAACCAATTAATCCCTATAAACTTGCTCAACATCTGCACGCCTCACCTGTACACACAAAGCATAAAAGAATATGTTTTAATACTAATATGTAAGAAAAAGACTGATAAAGACAATAAGCAAAAGAAGCAATACCAGGATGGTGTTAGAAGGATCAAAATTGATCTCTAAAGCTAGGTCGAGCTACATATGGCTCGATTGATTCACATACTCATGGTCTTGAATGGTAAGTATGATAGAAAGTCTCAATTAGCTCTCTCATAAGCTAATAAATTGTATCTTTCTTTGACAGAACTTTAACTCTATATTAGTGCATAGAGTATAAAAGCACGGCAGTGTTCCTTAGATAACTAGTCAAGTGACCAATGAACTCACTGTCTAGATCGACTAGCTCAACACTGAGAGTGGGGGCACTATTAACCGCAGAATAAAACGGGTAAGGACTCTTAAATGACCTAAAACATGAAGTACCAATGCTACCTATAAGAGTGGCAGGCAGAACTGGCAATGGCTGCTTAGAAGATCTCTATAAAATAAAATAAGAAGATTGAATTGTTAAAAATGGTAGAAAGAAACCTTAGGGATGGTTGCAAAATGGATGAATAGTTTTACCTAACCTAGACCCGAGTAGGGAGGCACAATGCGTAGTAGAGTCATTCAAGCGTAGTGTTCATGCCCCTTACTTTCCTAGGCCGAGCAAACTGAAACAACCAAAAACTAGACCTAAATCTCACATTTCAAGTCCTAAAAGATAAGAAGGAAATTAGAGGAATCTTAAGTCATCTCTGTTTGATTAGCCTAGAAAAAATGAGTTGGGCACCATAAGGTAGAAGTTGCCATCCAATTAGAGTTGGGAAATACCTTGTAAGGCAAAAACCAAAGTGGTTCGGAACCCTACTCTTATTTATATCTCAAGTTAATATAGAATTTTATATTAAATTTATAATTTTATCCTTTTTCTGAAGCAAGTTTCATAATTAAAATAAACTATATAATCACATAAGGAAATAATAAAATATACATATTTACAAAAGAAATTAAAGAGAAACATACATGAAATCCAATAAATTGATTATTTTGAGAATTTTAGTTCTAGCATGCCAATTTATGAAAATAGATTTTATCATTGTGACTTTTGGTAAAGAAAAATCAAAATTCGTTTTATTAGAAAAACACCAATTAATTAGGTATAAAATAATTTGGTTATTTTTTATAACGTGTAAAATTGATTTTCTACCTATTACAATATTCATGAAAAATATAGGGAAATGGCAATCACCTAAAATATATTCTAACCCAAAAACAAATACAAATTACATGAAAATTACCTAAAATATATTCTAACCCAAAAGAAAATAAAAATTACATGAAAATTACCTAAAATATAATACAATCGAATAATAATAAAATTAATTAATTAATTAACAATAAAAAAATATTTTCTACCTACTACAATATTTATAAAAAATACAAGAAATAATGCGAATAAAAATTAAATTGTATAATAATTACTTAAAATATATTCTAACCCAAAAGGAAATAAAAATTACATGAAAATTACCTAAAAT
>CANXYI010235557.1:0-11664 GCA_948208565.1 Hura crepitans | reverse complement strand
TTATGTGATGATTGTGGATTAAAGAAATGATATGTGGAGGACCAGAGGGTCCATTGGAGTAGGCTGAGGTTGTTTGATATAGAAGTGTGTTTACCTTGCAGGTTTGGATTGGGTTAGGTAACAGGGCAGTCGTTATGCTGCTCGAATATTTTTAAATGTCCGGTAACGCCTGACAGTGCTACTCCTGGATTACAGATAGGTAGTAGTGGCACACCCTACCGGTTCAGGCAGGACAGGTAGGGGTTGCCACATTTAGTGGTATCAGAGCCTGACCCTCCCTAGTACGAGTCTGACAGCGAGGACGCTGTGTCCTAAGGTAGGGAGGACCACGCTTAGGCGGATAGGAAACCTATCCCATATCAGAATGGAGGGAAGATGGTAAAGATGCATTCCCTTGCAGATGCGTTTTGGGTAAAGGGGTGGTTCGGATTCTATTAGAACTTCGAGGTTAAACGTGTTTGGACCAGAGCAGTACCAAGATGGGTGACCACTTAGGAAGTCCTTCCCTTTGCCCAAGAACAAAACCGTGAAGGGTAGTGGCCCAAAGCAGACAATATCTGCAAGGGGGTGACAGGGGCGTTACAAAGAAGGAGGAAGTTCTTTCTTTTGATTATCATGAGTTACATGTTGAAGGAAGGAGTCATAATTTGCCTTTATTCATTAGAGCTAAAATGAATGGAGAAAGACATCCTATTATATGGTGGATGATGGGTCATCAATCATTGTTTGTTCATTTAAGATACTGGCTGGCTTGGGAATAAAAGAAACTAACTTGACCCTATCATTGTAGGAAATGTATAGTTATGAGAATAGTATTAGAAGGGCAAAGGGCACTTTTATAGCAAAAGTCAAGGCTGGACCTATTGTAGATGGTGCCATGTTCATAGTATTAGATACACTTGATAGCTTTGCATTATTGTTAGGAAGGCTATAGTTCCACAAGTTAAGAGATGTACTATCCACTTTAGATCAAATGATTAAATTCCCATATGATAGAGGAATAATTATCATTAAAGCAATAAAGGATAATATCGTAAGCATACATAGGATTATGGATCTACCATTGATAGGGTTCTATGTTGCAAAGATTATCTTAAACAACTGGGTGAGTTCTACAATCTCTGGGATTATGAAAAAGCGGGACTACCTTCAAAGAGTTTATCTTGGTAAAAGTTTGTAAGGCATTTCATTCATCTTGGAAAATAGGTTTAATCTTATCAATTGAAGAAGGGGTTAGGCTATGATGAGAAAGTGGAGTTGAGTTTTGTAAAGAAGTTATGCATGCACCTTTGGATTATTCTTTTGTGAAAGGGAATCCTAAAGGCACATTTTGTGGTAAGGTAGAAGATTTTGAGATAGGAGACATAATGCATCCATGATTCAACATTTTCATTGATGTGCTTAACTAGAAGACCATGGCCATCATCAAGACTGAAGAAGATGAAATGGATGAACTAGTAGCCTATTGATACAATATGGTTTTTAAAGTAGAATGAAGAGCTTCATTCTAATAACTTGATTGACAAGGCTATAAAGATTAAGCCTATGAAAGCAAAAGACAAGTTTAGCAAGCTAAAATCTGAAGGGAAGCTCAAGATAATTATTGAAGAAATTAAGTGTGAAGAAAAAGAGAAAGATGATACTATTATTGATGTTTATATTTTTTATAATTTTTTTGCTTTTAATAATGATGATGAACTTTTTACAACTAAACTTATAGAGGTTTATGACATGTTTTATTTCCAAGATTAATAACATTTCTACTAGTTTTGCTTATGCTTACTTGTGCAATATAATGCCAGATAGCACATTGCATCATGACTATAACCATGCATATATATATATACAACATTGAATAAGTTAAAACTGAATCTTTTAATATTCATACTGAAAAAGAGCTTAAAATATTTTAATTACCTTTAACATTACCCTAAAAGAGAGAGAAACATTTTATAGGTTAGTAATACATTACAAATAGGTTTTAACATGGATTTAACAAGATAATCTCTACATAGAAAAATCAATAACACAACATGCCATTCCAACCTATAAAGGGGCTAAAGTGGTGAAATTGAACTTAAGCTATTTGAGGCTATAATGGGTTAGAAAGATTGAAGAGGAAGTTCATAATTAGATTGGGGCAACTTCATAGATGAGGTAAAAAGGCTTACATGGCTAGAAAATGTTCTTTCAATAGTAAAGAAAAGGTAGAAGTTTGAGAATATATGTGGATTATAGAGATTTGAATAAGGCTTTTATGAAAGATGATTTTTTTATTACTCATATTAATGTTATGATTCATAACATAGTAATGGCTAGCATATTAGTTTTATGGATGGGTGTGCTAAATACATTTAAATTTTGGACGAGATTATTAAAAAGTTTAAAATAGCCTTTTGTTGCAGAATGGATTAACTTCTACTAGAAGGCATCACCATTCATTTAACACTTCTATACTGAACTGATACACCAATTAAGGTATCGGATGTCACATTTTTGTTTCAATTACCATTCTTTTTTTAAGTCTCATATACCTTTTATTGACTTTACATAGTGTAGCTGTACCGGCCCGAAAATTCCAACTCTTATGAATAGTACTTCCTAGGATGATTAGTGCTTCCCAAAACCCGAGTCATACTAAATATACTGATGGAGAGTATTAATTACAAAAGAATTTAAGCAAAGTTTGAAGCCAATCCGAAGTCGTTCGGATGGTTAAAAATGCTAATTAAGATTTTACAGCAATGTCCTATGAATAGTATCGCAAGAAAGTTAAACCATAAAAAAAATAAAAAGTTGCTCAAAATAATCTAAAAATGTTACAATCTAATACTCAAATATTCTAAATAGTCCAATGGCTTTGGAATCAAATTTCTTTTTTAGTTTGGGGACTATTTTTACCAAATTTTTAGGACATAAAATGTATTAATTTTTTAGGTTAATATCGTAATTTAGGGCCAAGATTTTGGGATGATTTAAGGCTAGGATCAATGAAATTTTAGGGATAGAAATGGGGAAAAATTGACACTTCTATTCGTTGTAGCAAATTTTTGAAAGAGGGGAAATTTAACATTTTTAAAACTATAAATAGGATTGAAATTTTATTTCCATCCATTTCCCTTCCAAACCACACAAACACTTCTCTCCATTTCCCCTTGAGGATGAACCATCTCCTTCCCTCTCTTTCTGTTTGATTTATTTCATTCCTCTCATAATCGGATGCCAAAATCATCGAAAATGGTGAAGTATTTTAGGAGAAAAACTAAAGAGATTCCTGAGGTGAATAGTAACCTCTCAACACTTGGGTTTTTCTTTTTCACTAATTTTATTTTTATAGGGTTCCTAGGGTGTCATAGAGTTAATATCAAAGCTTTAAATATTTTTTCAACTTTTATATTATTTGGTATCATTTTTTTTGTACCCTTTTGTATTCATAGGTAATACACTGACTCGAAACTCCTGAGGTAAGGAGATGGCCTAAGCTGACTTCACGTGTCCCTGTACGACCTTAATTGGTAAGTGTAATCACCTTAATTTGTAGGAAATTGTATGAAAAGTGTGTGCATTTATGTCCATAATGGTAATAAATGTAATTAAATACCTAAAAATGTAATAAATGCAATAATTAGAAATTATGATGAATGAGATTATTCATACATGAAATATGATGGTTTGGTGTGTCTATAAGTTATAATATTATAAGAATGTTAGTATTAAGCTCATAAATCCAATAAACAGGTTAAAAATTGAGTATGCCATGGTTTTGTGCCATGTGCCTAGGAATGTATGTGTATGGTTATCCATGATTTGAACTTGTGCAATGGATGTAAAGTATAGTGGAATTCCATAAAATGACTTGGTACTTAAGTGTGCAACATTATGCCTCCTTGAAATGATAAGTGTGTTATTTTGTGTGTGAATATTTTTATCGAATAGAAAGTAACATATGTGAATTGAATGAGACATGTTAATATGCTCAAAATGGATCTTAAACATATGTGTTATAAAAGATGATGAGGTAATGAATGACCATTTGAACATAAATATTAGAAAATGCAATGAAATGATTTTTTGAATTGATATTGGGATTTTTATCGACATAATTATATTTTGTTGTGTTTTGATGCCATTACACCTAGGAAATAAGTCATACAGGTGGTAATGAACATCAATAGGCCTAAGTTGGCCAAGTGTATATATATAGGCCATGCAAAGGTGCAATGAGGCAAATAGTGATTTTTTAAGCAAAATAATAGTAGAAAAAGTGAAATTGGTTAATTTGACACATAATGACATGTTTAATGATGCATATATAGTTAGACAACCTAGTTTAGATAGGTTGATCGGTCAACTGTGATTTCTAGTGGCTGTTAGCATACCTTCAAGTATAAGGCTTATGGGTTATTAATTTATGTGCCGATTGGCATGAGAACCTTTGGGGCAATGTTTGTTTCTGCATATGTAGATTTGAAAGCCTTTAGGCCTAAGTACACGCATCTAAGGATGTGAGTGCTTTCGAGCCTAAGATTACGTAACTAATGGTATAAGAGCCTTTGGGGCTAAGTGTTACACATCTATAAATGTGAGAGCCTTCGAGCCTAAGTGTTACACATATGTGGATATGAGAGCCTTCGGGCCTAAGATTATGAATCTATTGATATGAAAGCCTTTAGGCCTATGTATATGTACCTATAGGCGCAAGAGCCTTCGAGCCTAAGTTATTTCATTATCCAGTCTTAGTTAGTTATCTTATTGATATAGGTATAAGTTAAACAAATCAAAATGACTTAAAAATGCATAATTTGGAATTAAATGTTAAATGACACTAATATGTGACAGTTAGACATAAGTAGGCTGAATGACATAAGAACTTGTTTTTAGGTGTCTAAATATGATTATTATTATTTATATAGCTATAAATGGTGTAATTATGATTATGATATGGAAATAAGTCTATCAATGAATAAGGGCAATTATGACCTGAAAAGACATATATGTCGTTATTCCTTGCAATGCATAATTACGGTATGGTATATTACAAGCTGTTATGATGATGATATGATATATGATGTACATTATAGCCTAAAAATGATTGTTACATGATGTTTATTAGATTTTTGAAATGTTTGACATCTAAAGCCATAATTATTGAATGAAATATGCATGTTTGCATATATGACACCGAAATTGCATTTTTGTGATATTAAATCTGAAAATGGCTTATGTGTATATATATAGGCATGCTAAAACTAACCCTTTTAAAAGTTAAAGTGATTACACCACTAAACGAAAGCTTACTGCATTGCCTATTCGTAATGCATAGGTAACAGGGCAGTAAACTAGAGCCAAAGCTTATACATATTAGGAGACACAAAGATAATACCAGTGTGGGCATTTTTGTAATTTTTGTAATAGTGATTATGATGTAAATTTAATGATTAATAGTTAGTGTGTTCTTGTGATCCTAGAGGGATTGGGTCTAATTTGCATTTTGCAATAGGTTTTTGTACTCAAATATTGTAACTATTGATTATGCTTTTCTACTTCTGGCATGTTTATGTGTTGATATATGTGTTTACATGTGAAAATGTTTATGGTGAAGAACCTGAGACTCATTGTGTTTTGTGTTGTGATTAAAGCGTCAGGAGGACCTATTGAGTTACATATGAGATTATTGATATTATTAAAGTGTTTTTAAGCAGGTAAAATTTTAGGAAAGTGTCCCTGTATAGCCATTATGTTGCCAAATTTTTGACACGATGACCCCAATATATACCTCGATTTACATGCCAAAAGGGTTTTATTGTTTTATTTCATATTTGAATCAAGAAATGTTTTCTTATATAAAAGTTTGAAATTTAAAGTGATTTTGGATAACGAAATCGTATATCATTTTGCATGCACACATCCCCCATTCGGGTCCGGTGTATGGATCAGGTGAAAGGTGCCACACTTAGTGGTATTAAAGTATCTAGTTGGGGTTTCCTTTAGACCTGTAGGTTACACAATAACACTTTAGGAGTTATAGCATATTTACATCCAATACTATTACACATGTGGCTCATAATCAATTTCTCTTGCCTATTAGTATAGGATATGAGTAGTAGCACTATGCCTAGTAAGGAAAAAGGGGTAGAAAGTCATGCTCCTTCTACCTTAGGACAAAGGGAGGCACAGCCTACGTATGTGATTCCTAGTGATGCTAGATATGATACTCTTAGATTGCTAGGTCTACTTGCTTGGTTCAAAATAATGCTAGATTCTATTAGGTAAGTGACAATGGCTGCTACGACTGCTGCTACTGCAGTTGCTAATGCATAAGCTATTCCACCCCCAGTGCCTTAAGAATAGCCGGCATTCTAAAGGACTTATATAAAGAGGTTAATTAAGATCATAGCTAAATTCATTAAGAAGGAAGATTTAGAAGAGTCTAGTAGAGCTAAATACTTATTGGACTATATGATCCATATTATGTAGTAGTTACGATGCTCACAAGATGAGTATGCTATATATGCCACCTCAATGCTATCAAAAGAAGCATTGAAAAGGTGGGAAGCAATCATTGAACACAAAATAGTTATAGATATCACATGGGTTTTCTTTCTAAAGTAATTTAAGGAAAAGTACATCACTGAGCACTACCTACACTAGAAATACTAGGAATTCATGGATCTCAAGTAGAGACACAAAATAATTTCTGAATATGAGAAGGAATTTGCTCATTTGAGCCGGTATAGCGATAGTAAAAGTTTGCTGTAAGAAGTTTAAAAAGGGGTTAAACTTAAATGTCATGTAATAGGTTGCTCCTATGAAGATTTGAGACATTTTAGCTTTGGTAGTAGCCTATCACACTACAAAAATGGTGAATTAGCTAAAATAGAAGTGAGACAACTTCAAAAAGAGATTTTTTGGAAATGGGAAAGGTAATTTTTGGTATGCATCTGATAAAAAGCATAAGAGGGGTCAGTCCAGACATTATCAAGGTAAGAAATCAAACAGATCATAAAGGTTGAGGCAAGGTTCTAAAATGTAAACCCAAGCATAAACTCAAACTTTAGGTGCTCCTAGATCCACTATAGGTAGTGCTATGATACCTGCTTATGAGACCTTCTATAAGAGATATCTAAGGGTATGTTAGAGACTCATACTAGCATCATGTTGGGGTTGTAGCTCTAGAGATCATTTTCAAAAAGATTGCTGAATGAAACCTTATGTTCTTTCATAAAAATATGATAGGAGAGATATAAGAAGTAGAGCTAGGGGCTAGTCAGAATGATAAGATAAAGAGTAGAGCTTTAGCTAGACAATATGCCATAAGAGCTAGAGAAGAGACATAGGTTGTTGATGTTGTAGCGGTTACATTCCATATCTTTGATTCACCTACTTTAGAATTGATAGACCCCAAGTCGACACATTTTTACATCTATACTACACTAGTTTTATGTTGAGGTTTAGAACCAATGAACATGGCTTTGACATAATGGTTAGCAATCCTATAGGATAGCATGTTATAGTGAGTAAAATATATGGAAATTGTCCATTGTCAGTACAAGGGGAAGTTGTCTCTATGGATCTCATTAAATTGCAATTCAATGATTTTGATCTTATCTTAAACATGGACTAGTTGTCTAAGTATCATGCCATAATGGATTGTAAGAAGAAGAGGATCACATTACAAGCTAATAAGAGGTCAGAAGTGATAGTGTTCGGTGAAAGATCAGATTGCATAACTAATGTAGTATCAGCAACTGTGGCTAAAAGGATTATGCAAAAGGGTTATGAAGCCTATCTTGCTTATGTGGTTGACACCACAAGAGAAATAATAGAAGTTAGTCAAATTCTTGTTGCAGCTAAATTTAGGGATGTTTTCCTACATAAGTTACCTAGTTTGCCACCAGAATGAGAGTTAAAATTTGTGATTGAGGTGAAGCCAATCATAGCACCAGTTTCCATAGCTCTATATAGAATAGCTTCTATAGAGTTGAAAGAAATAAAGATACAGTTACAAGAGCTTCTAAACAAGGGTTTCATCAGACCGAGTGTTTCACTATGAGGAGCACTAATTTTGTTTGTCAAAAAGAAGGACAGTTCTTTAAGACTTTGCATAGATTATAGACAATTGAATAATGTCAATATTAAGAACAAGAATCCTTTACCATAGATTAATGACATTTTTTTATTAGCTTAGAGGGACAAGTGTCTTCTCTAAGATTGATTTTTAATCCAGGTATTATTAGTTGAGAGTAAAAGAGGTAGACATACATAAGATGACTTTCAGGACTAGATATGGACACTATGAGTTCCTAATGATGCCTTTACGTTAACTAATGCACAAACAACATTCATGGACCTCATGAATAGAATCTTTAGGCCATTTTTAGATTAATTTGTGGTGGTCTTCATAGATGACATTCTTGTGTATTCCAAGAACTAAGAAGAGCATAAGAAGCATCTACGGATGGCTTTACAGATTTTAAAGAATGAAAAGCTCGACGCCAAGCTTAACAAGTATGAGTTTTGACTAGAAGAAGTAGCATTTTCAAGGGGCAGAAGGTATAAGGATCCTAATAAGATTCAAGCAATAATGGAATGGAAACCACTAAGGAACACGAATGAGATTAGGAGTTTCTTATGGTTAGCTAGCTATTATGAATGATTTGTCGAAGGGTTTTCCTTGGTTTTAACCCCTTTGACACGTCTTTTAAGGAAAGATGTGAGATTTGAATGGGATAGCAAGTGTCAAAAGAGTTTTGGCAAGCTCAAGAGTAAGTTGAAAAAGGCTTTAATTTTAGTTCAGCCAGTGTTAGTGAAAGAGTTCACCATATATAGTAATGCTCCACTGAATGGGTTGGGATGTGTACTTATACAGGATAGGAAGTTTGTTGCCTATGTTTCTCGACACTTAAAACCTCAGGAGAAAAACTAGCCAATACATGACTTAGAGCTTATAGCTATCGTGTTTGCTGTAAATATATAGAGGTATTATCTATATGGAGAAAAGTGTTATGTTTTCACCGACCACAAGAGTTTGAAATATCTTTCGATGTAAAAAGAATTCAACTTGAGCCAAAGTAGATGGATGGAGTTAATTAAGGATTATAATTGTCTTATTAACTACGATCCTAGCAAAGCAAATAAAGTTATAGATACCTTGATTAGAAAGCTTATGTTAGCTTTAAAGGCAATGCATGTTAGCTTAAAGCTACAAAATGATGGTGGTTTATTGGTTGAGTTGCAACTCAAGCCGAGCTTGATATAGATAGTGAAGGATTCATAGAAAATAATCAGACTTTAAAATATCATAAGTATGATTCAAGAAGGGAAGTCTACCGAGTTTGTGATTAAGGAAGATGGTTATTAGTATTATCTTGTCCGATTATGTGTGCTAGATAGTGAGAATTTGAGATAGTAGATTCTATAAGAAGCACACAATGCTTCATATGCTATGTATCAAGGTAGTACAAAAATGTATCAGGGTTTGAAGATGGCCTATTAGTGGTCAAGCATAAAGAGAGACGTAGTTGATTATATGACTAGATGCCTCACTTGTCTGCAAGTGAAGGCTGAGCATCAGGTTCCTTTTAGTTTGCTTCATCTAATTGCAATACTAGAATGGAAATGGGATTGAATTACTATGGACTTTTTGATTGGACTATCGATGACCAAAAATAAGCATGATTCATTTCAGGTAGTGGTTGATAGATTGACCAACTTTGCTTACTTTATTTTAGTGAGGAAGGATTACTATATGGAGAGATTGGCAAAACTATACACTAATGAGATAGTTAGGCTTCATGGAGTGCCTTTTTCCATTATTTTAGATAGAGATCCCTATTTTACATCAAGATTTTTGAAGAAACTCCAAAATGCTTTAAGGACTAGGCTCGGTTTTAGCATAGCTTTTCATCTAAAGATGGATATATAGTCGGAGAGGATCATTTAGATACTTAAGGATATGCTTTGAGCTTGTGCCATAGAGCTTAAGGGCAGTTAGGATAGATATTTCTCATTGATAAAATTCACTTACAATAATAGTTACCAAGTGAGTCTTAGTATAGCTCCTTATATGGCGTTATATGAGAGATGATGTAGAACTCCCTCATGTTAGAGCGAGTTGAGTGAGCATAACATTATAGGACTAAATTTGGTTAAGGATGCTGAAGAGAAGGTAAAAATAATCAGAGAAAGACTGAAGGCTACTTTAAATTGATAAAAATGCTACGCAAATTTGAAGAAAAGAGATATCAAATATGAAGTTGGTGATAAAGTTTTTCTTAAGGTATCTCTATGGTAAAAGGTGTTAAGGTTCAGCAAGAAAGGGAGGTTGAGTCTAAGGTTTGTTAGGCCATACGAGATCACAAAACGTATGGGTCCATTAGCCTATAGACTAGCTTTACCTCTAGAGTTGTAGTAGATTCATGATGTGGTCCATGTCTCAATGCTAAGAAGATATAGATTAGACCCTTCACATGTTTTGATAGTTGATGAAGTGGAGATACGACTAAACTTGTCATATAAAGAACCTATTAGTATTCTAGCTAAAGAGGTTAAGGAATTACGGAACAAGATTGTGCCGTTAGTGAAAGTCTTATGGCAACATCATGGTATGGAAGAATCTACTTAGGAAAGTGAAGCTCAGATGCAAGAATAATACCCATATTTATTTGAATAAGGTATGTCAAGGACATCATTTTATTCTAAGAAGGGAAGAAATGTAACGACCCAAAAACCTGACTCTCGTGAATAGTACTTCTCGAGAAGAATAGTGCTTCCCAAAACTCGAGTTACACTAAGCATATCAATGGGGAGTATTAATTACAAGAGAATTTTAGGCAAAGTTTGAAGCCAATCCAAAGTCGGTCAAATGGTTAAAAATGTTAATTAAGATTTTATAGCAGTGTCCTATAAATACTGCCATAGGCAAAGCTGAATCGTAAAAAAATAAAAAGTTGCTCAAAATAATATGAAAATGTCATAACTTGATACTCAAATATTTTGAATAGTCCAATGGTTTTCAATAAGAATTTTTTGAGTTCAGAAACTATTTTTGCCTAATTTTCAGGACATAAAATGTATTAATTTTTTTAGGTTATTGTAGTAATTTGGGCTCCAGATTTTGGAAGGATTTAAGGCTTAGATTGATGGAATTTTGGGCATAAAATGGTGGAAAACTAACACTTCTATCGATTATAATGAATTTTTAAAAAAGGGGAAATTTAATATTTTAAAACTATATATAGGATGGAAATTTTATTTCCATCCATTTCCCTTCCAAACCACACAAACACTTCCTACCATTTCCCCTTGAGGCCGAACCATCTCCTCCCCCCTCTCTCCATTTGATTTCTTTCATTCCTCTCATACCCATGCCGAAAACTTATACTCGATTTGAAGGGTGTTCTAAGGTGAGTCCTCAGACACCAAAATCATAAAAAATGGCTAAGTATTTCAATAGAAAAATTGAGAAGATTCCTAAGGTGAATAGTAACCTCCCGACACTCAGGTTTTTCTTTTCAGATAATTTTATTTTTCATAGGTTCCTAGGGTGTCATAGAGCTAATATCTAAGCTCAAAATATTTTTTTAACTTTTATATTATTTTATATTAATTTTTTATTTTTATGCCCTTTTTGTATTCATAGGCGATATGTTGACTCGAGCCTCT
>CANXYI010235513.1:0-13255 GCA_948208565.1 Hura crepitans | reverse complement strand
ATAGGCTAGAAGCAGATACAAATAATTGGCATTGATTGATGAAAAATGACTTAAAGCTCTTCATCATATGCAATTATACAAAAAGAGAATTGCTAGGGCTTACAACAACAAGGTTAAGCCTAGATCCATACAAGGAGGGATTTAGTGTTAAAACAAACCAAGCCATTATGGATGAACCCTAGGAGAAAGTTCAAGCCTAATTGGGAAGGTCTATATTTAGTCAAGAAAGTACTCAAGCATGGAGGCATTAAGATCTCATATTTAGAAGGCAGTGAGTTCTTAGAACCCGTTAACATGGACAAGTTAAAGAAATACTTTTATTAAAAAAATGTCAGCTATGTTAAAAACCCAAAGAGGGTGGCTTAGGCAAAAATTAGGACACCTCAATAGGTGAAAATATAATAGATGCCTTATGCAAAAGTTAGAGGATTATGAGAGAAAATGTCCAATCAAGAAAACCTACCCAAGGCTGATTGGTAACAATGGTATTATTTAATGGGAAATTAATATATTCACCAAGATTAAGCAGCTTAGTTTTAAATGCAGTTAATAGCATGAATGCTTTATTCATGTTCCTTGATATGCAAATTTCCATTAAGATCGAGAAATGTCATACAAGTAATCAAATTCTACATACATCATCTCTTTTCAAAGTTATGAGTATTATCTACATTTTTTCACTTCAATATTAATGTTCTATTGTTTTTAGTTGTACTCAAAATCCATTTTTTGTAATAGTCATCAGCATTAATGAAGTTAGTTGTATGATCAAGTACATTTCTTAATATGACACATTATTTCCAAAGCTTAGGAAAAGAAGATAAGAAGTGGCATGTCAAAAGACCACCCTAAAACCCCAAAAGCTCAAAAAGGATCTTTTATAGCAAGCTAAATTGTCATTGAACCCGAGAAGGAATAAAAAAGGTAGCATGCCTTTATCCAAATCAATGGAACATAGCCAGCATGGCAAGAGAGAGAAAAATGACTGTTCTTCTACCAAGGGCATCTCCATCATATTATGACAATAGTACCAAGCCATATGTTCACTATTCACATGAATTATGCCTTATGATAAGCCTCATCTCATAATAATGATTTGGGGCATATTTCAACCAAAGCCTTTCATATGGAGGAACATGTAACCCCAATTTCTCTTGTCACCAAATATGTTAAAAAAGGGCCATTAGGTTAGAAATTCCATAAAGGACCATTTAAGCAAAAATTAAGCAAACCCGCTAGTGCAAAAACCTTTATAGGCATGCTAGGCAAAAGTTAGGGTTAACAAAAGATAAAAGTTGGAGGGAAAACCCATGATGGGCTCTCTAATTATACTTGGAAGAGGAGTGGGCTTCCAATGACAAAATCAATATCCCCTTTCTTTAGAGTATCTAATCCTTGAATGGTTAGGGTTACCGCTATAGCATATTTTAGTCAGAAGTTGAAGAGTCATAAAATCATAGAACTCATCCTTAGAAGTAACCACAAGCCAATTGGCAAGGATACACAGCCATATGCACTTCACCCATTCTATAGAATTAATGGGAAACTAGTAAGCATGATCGAAAATTGCTCGCAAAGTAATTAGGCCAACACCCGACACCACTTTTTGAGCAATAATAGGAGGAAGGCCTAAAGTAAGGACAATATCCATAGGATAATGGTCCTCAAAAGAAGGCAAGGCTAAGCGATCATTTGGAGTGATTCTATAGTCTAAAATAGCAATAAACTCTTTCAAAGTTAAGGTAATCTCTTAGTGATTGAAGAAGAACACATGAAAAATGTTGTCCCAATATTGCATAGTCGCATTAAAAAAATTGTGGTCAATACGTAATTTTCTCAAGAATCTAAGGGAAGAGAAGCGAACAAGGGTAACTGAAGTCTAAGAGGCCTTTGGTTTTAAAATCTTAGATAAATTTTGGTTGAAGGAAGACATAATAGGAGCATTATATAAGAGATGAAGATGGGATATTTATAAGCCAAAACCCCACCATTCCTTCTTTAACTAGGATTGGGAGTCCAAAACATATGAGTTGGTCAACATAAACCTTGTAATATATAAAGATGGTGTTATAGTTCGCACAAATTGAGATAGCATATCCACAGTAATATCAGCCTTTTATCCAAAATCCTATATGGTTAACATCCACATGGACCAGTACATATTAGGTCTGCACGAACTAGTACATCTTAGGTCTACATAGACCTATACTCAGCGGAAAAGATGCATTGTAAGGGTTTTTAAAAGCCAATTCATGTACTATTTCATGGACAAACATACTTGAGAGCAAATATACTTTAAAATAAAGTTGAAATTGTATATACACAAAATCTTAAGTTTAAAGTATGTAAATAAAAAAAAGTGCCATCCATCTTATTCTTCAGCATTGTCCTCTTCCTTCGTGTCCTTATCATTAGAGCAAATCACTAGCTTCTTTGCAACCTTTAAAGCCCTCACCTTTCTCTAAGCCTCATGAAGGTTAGCCACCCTCTTTGACAGTTCACTCTATAAAAGAGTGGAGGATCAATGCATGACATACATAACTGCACAAAATTAACCATGGCAGTAAAATGGCTCATAACAAGGACTCAGGTTTCATTGATCATGGCTCTTTTGAAGGCCTCCACCACATGAATAGTCCTCTCTATGGAAGCTCTCTTTACTTGATAAAAAATAAAACACTAGTGACACTACAAATTCAAATAGTGTAAATTATCAGTAAAAGATAATACCAATGTAGTGTTTTCTAGCTCCAAAGGAACTGGCCAATTCTCCTCTATACAAAGATAGCTCCTTATTAACACCATAACGCATATAGCTCAGCTCAAGGATGTTAGTCAAAGTTCCAATGACCTTATTAGGGAACAAGGGCTAATTAGTAGATAGACTAAAAACTCCATTGCATGCAAGAGGCGATGAGAACTAAGAACTAAGGGAATAGGAGGCGATGAGAACTAAGAACTAAGGGAACTAGGGGTAGTTTTCTATCATTTCTATGATGAAGAAGGGCTAGCCCTAGGAGTAATAGCAGGCTACAACACAATGCATTGTTAGAAGATATCTCTAAAAATGAATTAAGAGTAATCAATTCACTTGAGAAAGAGGAAGTCTAGAGGTATAAGGAACTCATAAGAGTAAATTAGTGAAGGACCAAGATGGGTAGTTCTCTTTAGCATCCTCTATCAGTATATCTCTTAGGATCCTTGCCATCATGCTTTACATAAATTCTAGGTCATCAATATACCTCTTGAATAGCATTGAGTTAGGAGGATTCTAAGGAACTTGGCATTCGTTAAGCCTCATATGCAAGTTTATAATTCTCTCTAAGAACCAGGAGTAAGCCTCTGGTATGGTCAATAAGATATGGCGAGAGGACAATTCTCTAATAAAGTGTAGAAACGTTAGTAATTCCTCAATCAAGAAAGCCTATCATGCCAACTCAACCTGCAATGGTAAGTATTAGTTGTAGTTGCCTAAATCACTAATGACGAATTATTTCATGTGTAAGAGATACTCACATCAGCCTAAGCCCTAGAATTGAAATAGTGGTGATGTTATATTAGCAAAGCTACATTCTAAGGGCTTGAAGATGGTCGGACCCACTTATCCATTACTTGGTAGAGGCATGTCTAGTTCTTAAGGTTGAGCTAACAAATAAAGCTCATATGCCTAGACTTATAATAAGAAGAAAAGCACAAATTTAAAGTCATAGAAAGGCTGCATGTGAAAAGAAAAGGATAAGAATGAGTCACTTACTAGTACACCTGATATGAAGCCTTGAACAAATTGATGACTCTTTTTAGTGCAAACAGTTATGTCTATGCTCTAAAATACCCATCCAAGATATAAACAACACCAATTCCAAGAACTAATTTTATCAATTTGCTTTATGACAAGAAGAAAGCTCCATCTTATTATGCCATTGGCATTAGGAAAAAGTATGGTACCTAATGGATAAAGAATGAAGCGGCAAGTGTATTAATCAACCTCTAACTAACCAAAAGGGGCCTCATCTTCCAATTTCTCATGTAAATTAATGCATTAAATGCTCCTGATGCGATCCTAAGAAAAGAAGCCAAGTAATTCTCTCACTTCTTGCAATCAGAGTAAAGCATAGTGATAATTAGTGTCGAATGCAATGGCACATCCAATGTATGACACCTCAATAATAAAGGCCTAGTCAAAAGGCATTATGATCATCTCTCTAAAGGAATGGTGAAAGGTATATATGGTCTCCATCCATCAATCCAATAGTGCTCTTAAAGCTTGCAAATCACAATGAAAGTCTCTACCAATTAAATGGTCCATGAACATCTAGAATCTAGTAACTCTAACCTTATTTTTCACCAGCACAGGCATGGCAGAATACAATTACTATGGTCCAAAAAAAGTACCCCCACATTTGAGACTTGTCTACAAAAAGTGCCAAGGACATAAGTGTCCACACGAACTAATATTTTAAAAATAGGTCCATGTAGACCATAAGTGGAAGACCTATAAAAGGTCCACATAGATCACAGGTACAATCACAACAAGGTCCGCATAGATAAAAGTTCATAGAGACATAGGTCGGCATAGATTATATTTATAAATAGACATAAGTCTACATGGACATATAATGGTTACCAATAGGTCCACATGGACTTCCTAATCTATCACATACATAATAATCCTATATCACATCCTAATAATGTTGTAATGAATAATTAAAGGTAAGGTCCATACAGACTAAGTATGCCTTAGCAAAATAGGTTTGCACAGACCTGTCAAACTAGAGATAATTCACATCACAAAAAAAATGAAGGAAAATACAATCAAAACCCTAATAAGGCATATAAGGGAAAGAAAACACACCTGGGGGGGTAAACATTTCAGCATGCATGGTACATCAAATCTGCCAAAATTAGAGTCGGGTCACAAAACACAACTTTATTCACTAAAGCAACACTTTGAGTTTAGTTAATAGCCATAGAAGGTGTAAAACTAAATGGAATCAACATCAAAACATCTTCCACTAGAGGAGGAGAGGAAGAATGGCTCCTTGTACTCATCAAAATAAGGAGAACCATTGAAGTTCCCCCACTTTTGTTAGAGAACAATGAGTGAGAGCCGTTGGTAGCATGAGAAGCCATCAAGAAGGGCTTTTTAATGAGAGAGAAAGGAGGAAAAGAAAAATTGAAATGATTGCAAATGTGAAAAAAAGGGAAAATGAGCAGTGATCACTCTATCATGACAGGTCTGTACGAACTTCATTTATTCATGGTCCACCTGGACTTATGCCAACATTGTTTGTATGAACATATAAACCACATGGCTCTCAGAGACTTCATAAGACATCTATCAAATGCCAGATAGATGCTATGACATTTTCAATATCAAATTGTTGTTTTATGGCATTCTTTCTTGTAAGATCAACACAATGTCTAATCTAATAGTCTTAAGATCGACATAACATCCAATCTAACACTCTCAAAATCAACACAAATTCCAATCTAACACTCTCAGCATCAACTTAGTATCCAATCTAACATTTTTTGGATCAACTAAAGGGTCGATCCTCTAACCCAAATTCAACCACATAAGCTAATCCACCACTTTGGGTTTAGCCTTATAAGCCAATCCACAATCTATACCAAAGCTTAGTCAACAATGGTCTGATTAAAAGAAGCAGGTATTTGTATTTGGTGTAACTTTATGATGGGTAAGTATTCCTAACTTGTGTACTTTGATATGAACTATTGTTCCATAACACACATAAAAGTGGGGGCAACTATAGACACCTCACTTTTGACCCATGGTGAGAGCTAGAGACAGGCTCTCAAGCAATGGCACAAGCCTTTAGGAAGAAGGTCTATACAGACCTATTAGTTAATGTTCTCATGGACCAATAGAAAAATTGGCCTACAAAACCTATGGATCAATGTAATTCAACTTAGTCTGCACAGACTAGTATGTATATATCTGCACAAACTTGTCAATGGGAAAAGCCTTACAAAAGTAGAATTCTTCGTATTTAGATTAGGATCAGAATCCTATTAGGATTTTAACCTCTTTTTGAATAGGAAAAACCTTAAAACCTAAGCATATAAATATTTCTCTAGGTATAATGGAAAGAGAGGCTAAAAAACCTATTCTTCTAGCATCTATATCACATTCAAGAATCCATAATAAAATCTTAAACAAAAATACATCTACTTGACCTATTAGCTTCACAAAAAGTACTTCTTCCTAAGTCTCCACACTCTTATGCCATTGCTTGAAGAGTATATTCAGCTAGGTAATATCTGAGGTCTTTTATAATTTTCATATTAATTTTATGGGCCTATGATATCTAAAGATTGATTGTAAGTGAGGCAATCCCTTATTATTCCCACTTTAAATGATGAGGAGTAGGCCATTATCATAAGGTGTTTCATAGTGAATTATTCATCATTATCATGCTATGTTCATTTTGTTATGTTAATTTGCATTAAATGGACTTAGATTTCTTAATTGTGAGCATGCTAAGGTCCGCACAAACCTATATTTCTTATAAGAACATAATGAATTGGTTCGTAAAGACTTATATCTAATAGGTATGAACTAGTATTTTAGATGTCCCATTGTAAGTTGTTTGATTTTATTTGTCATTCTATTATACTGACATGATTACATCATTAATGAAAATACATATTAGCATATAGAGAATCATCATGTGGTTTATGTGGACTCCCTATCATGAGGGCTATAGTTCACATGAACTTATGGGTGATAAATTGTGTTATGTTTATTTAGCTTTACTTTGTCATTTATACAAGTAATTATTCTTGATTCACAAGTTTTATATGTGTCTATATCTTTGTACTTTTATATGTTTCCTCGTGTACTCTTGGTTTGACATTATTTGACTCGTTATCTTTTAAGTTGTAATCTATTTTCCTTAAGGATAGTTTAAATGGACTAGAGCTAGAGCTTTATGAAGTCTATATGGACCAAGCGACGTAGAAGTGGGACTATTCTAGTGTCTTATTTTATTTCTTTTAGGTATGTACTTATTATGTCTTTTGGTTTACTTTGGGTTGTAATATTTAGTTAATTAAGCTATTTTACGTGCCAATTACTCAACTTTCACATTAAATTATTTTTCTACCTAATTAATTAGTGTTTCACTTAATAATAATGGATTTGAGTTTTCTTCCTCAAAAGTCACAATAATAAAAATTTATTTTAATAATGTCTAATCTCCTAGAGATAGGAGTTAGGCAATTACCACCAATTCCTATGGAATTATTGGTAATTGTCAAGCCATATTGTAACTAACCAATAGCTAGATTTCTAGATGAACAATTTATATGATTATGCTATTGTACCTTTTATTTTCTGTAATTTACTTTTCTCACATGCAAAGGTGGTATGGATTCTTAAATAAAATGTTTTACTTGCCTGATTGATATAGGACTGGTAAACATTACAATATACATGACAACATATTAAAAGGGCATAAATAAGATCTAAAATTTTAAACCTCTTTACTATAGAAGATCAGAGATCCTAGTGTAAAGGCTAGGTGGTGAATCCACTAACCACTCTTATCCCCTGTAAAAAACATCATAATCTTTACACATGAGTACTTAATTGAGTTTTAGTATGGCATTTCATCCATAAACTAATGTATAATTAGAAAGAGTCATTCAGGTAATCTTGTGATACTTGAGTTATTTGATGTTAGGATTTATATTATATGATGTTATGCTTATAATGATGCTTCTTTAATTGGTGCTTGAAGATATGTTAAGAAATTGTGCCATCGAGTTTAAAGGTAGCTGGGATCACTATCTATCATTAGTAGAATTCACCTACAACAGTAATCATCAAGTAAGTCTAAGAATGGCTCTTTATAAGGCGTTGTATGGAAGAAAGTGTAAAACACTAGTATGTTGGAATGAGCTTAGTGAAACCAAGCTCATTAGACCAAACTTAATAAAAGATGTGGAGGATAAAGTAAAGATTATCAAAGATAGAATTAAAGCAGCTTCTGACAAATAAAATCATATGAGGATCTCAAGAGGAAAGATGTTGAATTTAAAGTAGGAGATAAGTTATTTCTAAAGGTTTTGTAATGGGAAAGGTTTCTACATTTTGGCAAGAATAGAAAGCTAAGTTGGAGGTTTATTAGGCCATATGATGTGATAGAATATGTAGGACAAGTAGACTATAGACAAGCACGACCACCAAAAGTTTAGCATATCCATGATGTCTTCCATGTTTATATGCTTAAAAGATATAGATCTAATTTGATTCATCTCTTATCAGTTGAAGAAGTTGAAGTTAGGCCATATTTTTCTTATAAAGAATAACCTATTCAAATTCTGGCTAGAGAGGTTAAAGAATTAAGAAACAAGACAGTCCCATGGGTGAAAGATTCTTAAAAGCACCATGGGATAGAGGAAGCCACTTAGGAGTTAAAAGCTCAGATGCATGAGCAATATACATGTGACACCCCCTACTAGATTCCTAAAGAAACCTAATAAGCAGTGCATTTCTCGCTAAGTCACCCATCCTAAAAATTCCCCCATATTCATTCATTTAACTTTTACCTATATAGCATTAGCCATCTTTATTTGATTCCAAAATCATTCAAGTCAGTTCCTATAATCCATTTAAGTTCAAAATATGATGTTTTAGCCATCACTAAAAGAATCTAAGATAATTAGGTATAATTTAAAAATCTGGCAGCATAATGGTTGTCTTGGTCATTATCCCAAAACTTAAAGCCACATGTAAAAACATTAACCTAATATATCACATCTCTTGAACCCTTCTAGTCCCCCAGTTATCAGCCTATCAACATCATCTAACATAAAGCAGTAATAGGCCTCAGGACATATCAAAAACATATAGAGCCTCAAGCTCACAAGCATGCATATAGATCTTATGTAAATAAAAAAACCATCACAGGGCTTATTACAGAATAGCTCATTAATATAGATACTACCATGTGTCCCTTATAAACATCACAACCAAATTCCCCATCTAAGTATATAGAGTGTAAAATCATACATCTATACCTGATTAGTCTTCTCAATAATGTTCTCTAAACTCCACTACATGCTTTACAATGTGATGTCCTTAACCTTGGTACCTGCTTATTGAAATAGGTATGCTGAGTATAAAAATACTCAGTGGTGAATTCACCCATTAAAAACATGTCCAAAGGTAAAATCTATGTACTATACTTTCATTCCAATTTTATTCTGATATCCTAACCTAGTTAAAGAAACTAGCAAGCATAGTTACCATTTTGCCCCTAGGGTATTTCTGCTTGTAATTATCTAATTAATTTATCACAAGCCATATAATTTATGTCTTCAGTCATAATTAGTCATTTTATACATATACTATACCATTTTAAGCATTTATTCATTATCAATGAAAAGTTACTAAAATGCCCCTGTATCTAGCTTCATAGTCAAAATATGAATTTATTATTCTCATTTAATTATTTTAACTGGCCCAACTCGAGAGACATCCCTAATAAACACTAGATCTAAAGGGAAAATAAATTGGTGTAGTGGTCCCTATTCTAGACCTATGTCACTGCAGCAGCATATGTGCGATAATGGATATCAGCCTATAGACTCTCAAGACACAATTATATAACATATGTGTGAAATAATAGAGATCAACTCATAGACCTCCGTAGCCACACATAAATAACATTTAGGTGACATAATGGAGATCAGCCCGTAAGCCTCCCCAGTAATAATAATCACCATTAAGAATATGACATAATAGAGATCAGCTCGTAGGCCTCCCTAGCCATAAAGACTATCAATAATTATGTGACATAATAGAGATCAGCCCTTAGGCCTCCTTAACTACAATGAACATCATTGCTTAAACATTAGACAACTAGCAGCTGCTAAATCCCTAAGTCAACCGGTCAACCCATCTAGTAGGTGTCTAACTAGTGGGCCAAATAGCTCATTTAAAGTCCATTTATTATCTAAAAGTGTTTTTATAATATTTAAGTTGCAAAAACTGATAGTTATAAATTTTATCACACAATTTGTTTTTTAGCTAACCTGGTATAGCCACATTTTGGCTCAGCAGGTAAAAATCCCAAATTAATATTAAGTTCTATTATTACACATGTACAAGGTACAATATATTATAATTTATCATAGCATTAGTTCTTAGGAAACTAATACATACTATTTAGGGACATTTTTGGTTTAGGTAATGGTTAACTTGATAGTTACAAGTCATTTCGACCACTTTTCAAAACCTAATTCTAAGACTATTTTAAGTTAAATTTTAACATAGTTTTCACCATCTTATTAAACACATTCATAGGCCTAAAGCCAATCATATCTAGGCCACTTCTAAGGCTAAACAATAGGCACAATTGCTATTTAATCATATATCTCTATTCTAGCCTCAAAGGCAAAAGTAAATGTTCAATTTCATAGTTCATTTCGAGCCATTTTTTAAGCCATTATTCTATGCCATTGTCATATGTTCTAGTTTAACCTTTTTAGTCATTTAAAGATATATTCTCAAAGTCTATTTAATATATAATCATGCCATATGAATTGTCCTATTTAAGATCATGATAAGCTAATTGAAATTATCACACCATACTAGCCAATTTAGGCACATAATCCATGCACATTATGTACTTACCAACTGTAGCCCTTTAAGGCAATGTTATAAGTCACTTTAGATACTCATTGACTAGAAGATTTTATGGTCATTTCAAACTAGGTTCCATTGTACTTTGTGAGTAAATTCCATATCATCTTAAATTATACACTAACAACATTCATGCCACTAATAACTTAGGCCATTATAGCTCATATTGATACATTATTCTAGGCATATTTAGTACATGCATAATCCATCATTTTCATGTCTATTAACCATACATAGTTCTTAGATTCCAATCTTTTCTAGCCTTGTTCATTCATTTCCATGATTTTTATCACAAATTCTACCTTGCATCCATAGCTTACAGATAAACATACATATACATGCACACTACCATGCCAATTAGAGTGACTTACCCATGGCATATGCCTCGGTGACCACTAGCCCTAATCTCATTATATGCCATATCATTAATTCATACATTTAAGGCCTAATGTACAATTATGGCTAACATTAAATCTACCTCCTATACATGCTTTACCATACTAATCTCTAACTTTTACCAAGATACATAAAACATACACCTCTCGAATATATGCACACTTCGTGCTAATTATGTATGTTTCTATTAATTCACATGAAATGCCATCACATTCCAACATCCAAACCCTTATTTCATACCTTAATTACCTTAAACACATATCAAGCCACACTAATACACACTAAACACCATGAGAAACCTATCGACCAAAGTGTAGTTTGACACAAATTTTAGTTCCCTTCCCAAGCAACCATACCATTAACATTCTTTGTCCCATATACTAAAATTCATCAATGCAAACACCTATTCAAACTAATTCATGCCCTTAATCTCTCTTAAACTCAAAGCAGAAGTTGCTGAAGATAAAGGGGTATGAATAGAAAGACTAAATTCACTTATAAATGAGAAAAGCCCCTTAAATCTATAAGAATCCCAAAACTATCTAGTCTCCACGGTGGCCTTCCTCCCTCTTTGTTAACCTCCATTTGCCTCAAATACCTCACACACATAATTATACAGTGTTATGCACAATTTAACATCAAATGGTGGCAAAAAATCCTAAGAGGTAGAGGAGAAATAGCTATAAACTCACCTAAGGGTTTGCATTCTAGACTATCAGAACAAGTAATCTTTGATGAATTTTATCTCCCAATTGAGAAGTCTTTTTGGTCCAATTCTTTTTCCCCATGGTGCCTAATAGGAAAACTTAAATTTAGAAGCTAGAATCACCATTTATGGCAAAGAAGTGAAGGAGTTATGCCTAGCCAAACCACTCCCTAGCATTGGCTAAAGCAGCTCGAAGGAAGAAGAATTCTTCTTTCATTTCAAGTGGAATTCCATATGTCTCATAGGTTTTACCACATGGCAAACCTCTTTAGGCACTTAGCATGGTGTGGGCCCACTTTTTACATAACAAAGCTATCTAAAAACCTCCTGAACCATCTTAGTTTTTTTTGGCAAACTTTGAAAATTCATAGTAATTTACTCGAACCTTAAAAAATTACACCCTTTATTTTGAAACTATTTATAAATTTTCATGGCCAAATTCCATCGATTAGTTAGTTTTTAGATTGCCTCGATTTGCATGCCAACCTTAAAAATTCTGAGAATTTGCACACAACGTCCAATTTCAAAAATTCTTTCACCAGTGGACTTAGTGTAATTTTTGAGCTTCAGGGTCCACTATTTTCAAGTTCATCTGGGCACATCTTGAGTCAATCCCATCTCGAAAGATTTTTATTGCACCGAGGGGTAGCTTACAATCTAAAATGAATTATTGGTTTGGTTAAATTTTTAACTTTTTCTCCTTTCATCAGATTAAAGCCTCTCAAAGTTTCCTCATTAGTGTCATTACCTTAATTTGTGTGCAAGTGACCCGCACCCCGAGCACACTTTTCAGACCTAATGGCACTATTCATAGAGCCTCAGATACACGGGCATTACATTTCTTCCACTCTTAAGATAATTTCATCCTCGAAATTACTTAAAGCAAATAAGGAGGATACTGAGCTCTCATATGCTCATTTAGCTCCTAGGTAACTTCTTCTGTACTTTGATACCTATATAGCACTATAACAGTAGTATGGACTCATTCTTTAACTATCTTGTTTCACGAGTCATACTCTATATCGATTCCTCTTCCTAACTCAAATCCAGCTATACTTTCATATCTGTTATCAGGATCACATCTAATGGATCCAATATGTACCTCTTGAGCATAGACACGTGGAAAACATAATGTATTTGGCATAGCTTAGGGGGGTGGTATAAGCCTGTATGCTAAAGGTTTGACCCTATTTATACTTTGATAAGGTCCTATGAACCTGGGACTCAATTTCCCTTTTTCCCAAACCTCTGCACCTTTCTCCTTAAAGAAACCTCTAGAAATACTTCTTCTCTAACTATATATTCAGTAGCTCTCAGCTTTAAGTCAACATCTGATTCTTGTGTAATCACAACTATTATCATTCTTTTTTTTGATTTATTTCATTTTTACACTAAAAAATTTCTCTTTCCACTTCACTTAAACATATGGGAGTCCTACATTCTCTACCATACGATGCCTCATATAGGACTATTCTTACACA
>CANXYI010235444.1:0-13580 GCA_948208565.1 Hura crepitans | reverse complement strand
AATTTTCTTTTGGATTATTCTTTTAATTAATCCTTAACTTAGGCAATAATTTTTTTTATAAATTCTTAATAATATGAATTTATTTTGGTGATATAGATTATGGAAAGTAATTATGTTTCTATAATAAATAATCTAATAATTTGGATTTGTTTAGGAAATTTTCTAATTTGGTAATATATCTTAATATATAAGAGAATGAGCCATAATTATAATATTTTGTAGATTCTTTTAAATATTTAACACAGATATCACTAAGTGAGTCCATGAGAATAAGTAAGTGTTGACTTAATTATTAATCATTAAGAATGATATAAATAAATTAGGAAAATAATAGAGTTTTAATATTTCCTTATTAGTTTAGGGTGATAAAAAAATCAAAATAAAGAAATGAATAAATATACGTGATTAAGATTCTATTCTTTAAAAAAAATCCATACACATAAATTTGTTTTTAGAGTTTTGTATTGATATTAAAAATTATTATTAAAAATAAGTAAATTGACATTAACTTGAATAATTGATTGATAATTGTTTATGATAAAATTGAAATTAATAAAATCATTTAATAAGATAAATAAAAATTAAATTATTACATTAAAATAGGGAATCATTACGAAACATATAGTTTAGGATTTCTAGTATATAAGATAGTTAGATACCATCTTCAATAAAAATGAATATAATTAATTTTCAAAATAAATCATCTCTTGAGCTAGTATTAAAAGTATTATTATTATTATGCATGTAAAATGACTAAACATCATCAAAAATTTGAAAATTTTTATCATGCCACAATTACCTAATTAAGAATGATGTGAGGTGCTTAATACCTTCATCGTATGTATACATACCCCTGAACCCAATAATACGTAGACTAATATTTAGTGTCCAATTACACTTACTTTAATTGGTGGCGACTCCTAATATTTAAAATTCAAAATTTAATGGTGGGTTTGCTACAGCTAGCGACTCCGTTCGGGACCATTTATTTTTGTGGGTCTAATGTTGTGTATGATGCATATTATATTAATCATTATTCTACATATGGTATGAGTACCTTAAAATTAATTTTATTTGCACACACCACTTTAGGTCAGTATTGACCTTTATCCTAATCTCTAAGCATAGGCCGAGAATGAAGTAGGGGTAATGCCGAAGGAAACCCAGTATTAGGCAGTGAAAAATTCTCAACCAAAATTTCCTTCTATTAGTAGTGATATGAGGGATTCTTTGCTAGTCCAACATAGATGCCAGTAAGGAATATTGATTTGGTCTCTAACCCATGGTAGCTATAAGTCCCTTAGAAGTATATTTAAAAACCACATGATGAGCTTCGAGGCTATCTCTGACCTAAGAACAATAAAAATTCTAAGAATCCCCAAATGAAAATTAAATCACATGCATAAGCATATGTTTTATTTCTATTTTATTCATTTCTTTTTATGTTAGTTACCAAAATGAGTTTCGCAATTATTCTCATGTCATCTTGCTAGTTATAGAGAACAATTTCACCTTCAGAGCTAGAGAACTTCCTTTTGAGCTAGCTAAGAAAATTATTGTTCAAGCCTCTCAATCAAGAAATAAGAAAATGATATACAGACTATTGGCAGCAATATTAAGCCAACATGGTTTAATCATAGGCTCATTGGAATTTATTGATTGGCATCCTAAATTTCCATTCATGAATTGCTTATATGTACCTTCTGAGCAAGTTGTTAGGTTCACTAAAGAAGCTTACTGTCTCTTGTGGTATCTATGTAAATGTTTTCATATAGGAATAGTTTTGGATAAGAGATGGCTCTAGCTTGTTATATGGAAGAAATAGACAATCCAGCCCATGCTTCATTGTTTAATAAATGGATGCTTAATTTCTTGACACCACATCAATGGATGGGATTGTTATAGGATGATGCGGATAGCTATACATTAGCCATTTTCAAGACAGAAGAAGAATGTAATGCAGCCGAACTAGGTATCAAATGCTCTTTCAATTGCACCGTGCAATTCCGTAGAAGCTACATAGAGAACTCGTTAGACCCATATAGAAATTAGGATAATTGGATAGATATAAAAAAGCTTTTGTATAGCTCTAATAGACTGTCAAGAGACAAGATTCCTTTAACACTCTTATCTCTAGGTGCTTATCATTTTGATGGACGCCTCAAATGGAATACTCTTAATTTGCCACTGGATGCCATCATGGTATACCGTACTTATGAAATTGATTATTTTAGCTAGCCTTTGGTCTACATCCAAAACCTCAAATTGAAAATACTTACCCAACAAAGAATGTGGTTAAATAGATAAAGGTAGTAATGGAGGCTAAACAAAAGGCTTTCAGTTTAGAACAACAAAATGATCAAATGTAAGAAGAAATAAGAATGTTATAGGAGTAGCTCTTTACTCAAACTTAGGCACGATGAGAGTTGGAACACATGTTAGATATTGAGACAGCATTATTCAGGCAAGCGAGGGAAAAACTTCAAGCCAAAAAGGAGATCTTGATGAATGAAATTCAAAAACATTAAAAGAGTAAAAGGAAGATCAGTGAAGGTGAGTCGAGTGGAAGTATGCTTAAAGAAAGGTAGTTAAGGAATCTGGTAGGGATCCTTTATGACCATATCAACACCTAGAAAGCAAGACATGATGACCTCCAAGCTCAACAAGATAGGTTGTTCTCTAAATTCACCTAGTATCAAAACAGTAGGGAATACTACTAGTGCAACTTTATTCAGGTCTGTACTAAAATTCATTACCTTACTAATGTCCTTCATTATATGGCTCGACACTTTAGAAGAGCATCTTGATGAACTAAAGGAAACATACATTCCTTCTAGAGAAAGGGGCTAGGAAATGTTATTCTTCTTAGAGGAACTGCATCAAGTATTGTCCTTTTATGGATAGTTCTAGTGACTTAGGGGTGTTATGAAAGTTGTGTCCTTCTTTTTTTGAAAAAAAGTATTATGCTAGGAATGTTATGGGATGTATTAATTACTGTTTGTGGTGTTCTATGCTTTATGATGTTATTGTTTAATGAAATGTTAATTTACTTATATTTATTATCATATGAAAATATAAAATGGAAAGGCAATTGAATAAAATTATTAAACAAACCTAGGAGTCAAAATAGCTCGCCAATCTAAGGAACATTCATCTTACAACTACCTATACTTGACCTGCCGATAGAGGAGACTAATGGATGAATGTGTACACGAGGAATTAAGGCAAGATATAAACTAATTAAAAGAACAATTATCTGAAGTGGCCAGTTTAAAGGAGCAATTAGCTAAATTGATGGAACTCCTTAAAGTAAAATGCTTAATAAAAAGTTTATTGGTCCTCTCAATAATTCCAACTCTTGTCAACTTAATGATAGGAAGTCTAGGTCCACTAGGGGTAATTCCTCCAAAATATCCTGAGATGGGATAAAATTTAATAATGCAACATCTCAAGAAGTTATACATTTAGATTTGTCTACTAAATAGCTAGAGGCACTTATGATGGTACCAAACCTAAATGATCCTAAGTCCTAGAATATACAAAGGGAGGAAAAGATAAAGGTGGATGAAATGATGTTTGAAAAGTTGGGGATTTTGGAAGAGAGATTGAAAGCGATAGAGGGCATCAATATCTTTGGAACTACTGGGGCATCACAATTTTGCCTAGTCATAGATGTGGTAATTCCCATTAAATTTAAAATGCCTGAGTTTGAAAAATATGGTGGAGTGAGTTGTCCACAAAGACATCTCTCTATGTATTATAGTAGAATGGCTACTCAAATCAAAAATGAAAAGCTGCTCATACATATTTTTTAGGAAACCCTAATAGGGCCAATCTTACAATGGTATATGCAACTTGACAAAGCTCATATCAAAAGATGGAAAGACCTAGTAGATGCTTTCTTAAAGAAATATAAAAACAACGTGGATATGGCCCCTAGCCGAGATGATTTATGTGTCATGGAGAAAAAAAGGGTCTAAAACATTCAAAGAGTATTCACAGTGTTAGAAGGATAAGGCTTCACAAGTTATTCCACCACTCACTAAAAAATAATTGATTTCTAATTTTCTAGATACTTTGGGAGCTCCCTATTACAACATGATGTTGGCAAATACTACGACAAATTTTTTAGATTTTGTTCTAGCAAGAGAAAGTGTAAAACAAGGAATAAAGAAAAGAAAGATAAAAGATAAGCAAATGAATTCAAATTGAGTTCGAAAGTAGGGAATAAGAAAGAAGAAAGAAGGGGATTCACATATGATACAAGGAGGAAAAATACAAGAGGCTAACACATATGTAATGCATGTTCCTTTAACTTCATTACAATTATAGCCTACTTCATAAAATACATCAACCTAAAAAGGACAAGCTAGTCTGGGAACAAGTCAAAGGAGAAGTGTAGAGCATTTTGATCTAATATTGATAACATATATAGAATTGTTACCCCAATTGTTCCAAAATAAACTTGTTAGTTTGCATCCTTTAAAGCCTCTTGTACCCCCATTCCCAAAGTGGTATAATCAGAATGCCAGGTGTGAATATGACGCAGGAGTAACATGACATAACACTAAAAATTGCATAGCATTAAAAAAATAGGCATATAATTTGTGAGATGTAGGATGGCTTAAATTTGATCAAAGAAACTAGGCCTCCCTAAGTGTGATAGCAAATCCTCTACCAAATTATGAAAGGGGTAAGGTAGGAGCAATTTTAAGTGAAAAAGGGCATTTATTAAGTCCCAATGTAGACTCAATAATATAAGATGAATATATACTAAATTCCTTACTCGATGCCTGAATGATAAATTCAATGGAGATGAGAAAGGGATATAATTCCCTAAAGGAGCAAGTTCAAAATCTCATAGATGGAAGATTCATACTAATCCATGATTTTGCTAAAGATATGGAAATGTTAGAAGGAAAACCAGGCATGCCAATTCAAATCACTATTTATTGTCCTCTGAAGGTGGAAACTAGTCCATCAATGCCAAAGATCACTTTGGAAACTCCAACGCCTTTCCCATACAAAAAAATTCTAAAGAGGTGCCAAGGAAATATGAATGCACTGTTACCACCCAAGAAGGGGAAGCAGTAGAAAATATAACTAGAGTAGGTGGGATGACAAGAAGTGGAAGGTGTTACCTTTCTAAAAAAGTGAATCAATGATGAAATGAAGAGTTAGAATCTAGCAAGAAAGGGAATTAGGTGGACCTCAATAAAGGGGCTATCTTGGAAATTAAACACAAATAGTCTTTCAAGACTAAGAGGCTAATATCACAAGAGGAAATATGTGAATTTTTAAAGTTGATAAAGCAAAGTGAATGTAAAATCATTGAACAATTGAATTAAACTCTAACTTGTATTTCACTATTGTCTTTGATTGTTGCATTTAAACCACATCATCAAGCACTTCTCACAGTACTAAATGAAGCTTATGTGCAGCATGATATATCTGTAGAAAATTTGAATAATATTGTAGGAAATGTGGTAGCTACAAATTATATTACTTTCACTGATGATGAAATCCCTTCGGAAGGTACAGGGCATGTCAAAGCACTTCATATCTCAGTCAAATGCAAAGATTATGTGATTGCCAAAGTATTAATGGATAATGGCTCATCCCTTAATGTGATGCCAAAATCCACATTGATCAAATTACCAGTTAATGATTCTTTTATAAAATCGAGCAGCAAGATAGTTAGAGCTTTTGATGGCATTCAAAGGGAGGTAATAGATAAAATTGAGTTACCCATTCAAGTGGGACCCATATTATCTAATGTTACTTTCCAAGTTATGGACATAAATCCCACATATAGTATGCTGCTTGAAAGGCCTTGGATTCATAGTGCAGGGGCAGTCCCTTCATCTCTTCACTAAAAGCTAAAGTTTATTGTTGAAGGAAAGCTGATAGAAGTATATGGGGAAGAAGACATCTTAATTACCAAGGCAGCCAAGGCTCATTATATAGAGGCGACTGAGGAAGCTTTAGAAAGTTCTTTCCAGTCATTTGAGGTAGTGAATACTACATTTATCCTAGAGGGTCAAGATATTATGAAGCCCTATTTCCTTAAAACAACGATTATGATAGCCAAAAAGGATGATAATAGAAGGGTACCAAATAGGATATGGACTGAGAAAAGATCTTTAAGGTATTAAAGAGTTAATGGAACTTTAAAATAATGCTAACAAGGCAGAATTGGGATATCAAATTACCAACAAAGATAAAAAAGAATTAAAGAAGAAAGAAAGGAGAGAAGTTTGGCAAAACTCCAAAATTGAGAGCCAGATTCACCCTTATTGGAAAATCCTCAAAATAGGGGAGGTTTTATGAAGCATTAGGTAGTTTGTCATAGATATAGGTAGTTGCACTAAATTACCAAATGTCAACATGATCAAGGAGAAAGACGGATGTAAGAATGAATGGATATGCCTTCGCAGGATGAACCAAGAATTGCCAAATTGGAAATTATATGATCTCCCGTCTTTCACAAAGTAACTATTTTTCTTTTAGCATGTTAAGTTAAAAAGTAATAAATAATGGCCATGCCCAAAGCTAACATCATTCACATAGGCTTTCTTTGTCTTTTTTTATATATCCTTAGTAATAAAATGCATATTTACTATAACTATTTTTTTTATTTTCACATGTATATTCAAGAATAATGGTCATTTAAAAGGGATAAGTGATGATTAACCAAAATTTGATTTTGATAATCCAATAAACAAAGTGGAATCACAAGTAGACTCGGGGAAAGATGAGATAGGGATAGGGCATGAGATAGAAAGAATGCTCGAGCAGGAAGGAGAGGCCATGAAACCCCAATAATAGTCAATAGAAGTAATTAATTTGTGAACGGCGGAGGAGCCTAAAAAGGTAAAAATTAATGGGGAATTACCACTGGAGTTGAGAAATAGAATGGTTACGTTGTTACAAGAATATCAGGATGTCTTCACATGGTCTTACCAGGTTATGCTCGGACTAAGCACAGATATTATAGCACACCAGTTACCCATCAAGCCTGAATGTAAGCTCGTGAAATAGAAATTAAGGAAAATGTAGCATGATGTGCTATTAAAGGTTAAAGAAGAGATTAAAAAGCAATTTGATGTAGGATTTCTAGAAGTAGCCAAATATCTAGAATGGGCAGCAAATATTGTTTTGGTGCCAAAGAAAGATAAAAAGGTACGAGTTTGTGTAGACTATCAAGATTTTACTAAGGCAAGTCTAAAAGATGATTTCCCATTACCCCATATTGATGTGTTGGTTGACAATACTACATGATATTATATGTTCTCTATCATGGATGGATTCTTCGAATACAATCAGATAAAGTTATTTTGGGACAATAAAGAGAAAACAACATTTATAACCTTATGGGGAATATTTTGTAATAAGGTGATGTCATTTGGTTTAAAGAAAACCAAGGCAACTTACCAAAGAGCCATGGTAACCTTATTCCATGACATAATGCATAAAGAAATGGAGGTTTATGTTGATGACATGCTAGTTAAATCTAAACTAGGAGAGGACCACGTAGAAATATTGAGAAAACTATTTCAAAGGCTGAGGAAATACCAACTCAAATTAAATCCAGCCAAATGCACATTCGGTATCCCTTTTAGAGAGCTCTTGGGGTTCATAGTTAGCAAAAGAGGAATAGAGCTCGATCTAGGAAAGGTTAGAGCTATAAATGAAATGCCCCTTCTTAAAATCAAGAAGGAAGTGAAAAGCTTTTTGGGAAGGTTAAACTATATAGCTTATTTCATCACATAATTAACCTCTAAGTGTGAGCCAATATTCAAACTCTTAAGGAAGAAAAACCCAAAAGCATGGGATGAGGAGTGTCAATT
Organism: Hura crepitans; assembly: GCA_948208565.1. Lineage (NCBI taxonomy): Eukaryota > Viridiplantae > Streptophyta > Magnoliopsida > Malpighiales > Euphorbiaceae > Hura > Hura crepitans. The sequence goes on along the minus strand of CANXYI010235444.1, from coordinate 5,730 downwards.
GGCATTTGAGAAGGTTAAAGAATATCTGAGAAACCCACCAATGTTGCAACCATTAATATCCAATAAGCCTTTATTATTATATCTCATAGTTAATGACTCATCATTTGGGGCTATGTTGGGACAAAGAAATGAATTAGGAAATGAACAAGTCATTTATTATGTCAATAAAAAATTCATCAATTATGAAATCAAGTATATCTTGTTAGAGAAAACATGCGTAGCATTAGCATGGATAGCTCATCATTTAAGGCATTATATGCTCTACCATGTAACATAACTGATTGCTAGAATAGATCTCGTGAAATATATATTTGAAAAGCCTGCTTTAATAAGAAGAATCGCTAGATGGAAAATGTTTTTGTGTGAATATGAAATAATATATATCACTAAGAAGGCCATAAAAGGAAGTACAATAGACAATCTCCTTGCATAACAAATAGTTGACAAAGGGAGTCCTATAATTCTGAATTTTCTAGATGAAGATATCCTTATGATAGGAGAGGAAGGAGATGATGTTAAAAATTGGGTCATGAAATTTGATGGAGCCTTGAATACATTAGGACATGGGGTTAGAGCAGTTTTGATAGCACCCGATGGGAAATACTACCCTATAATAGCAAAGTTGTGCTTTGAATGCACTAACAATATAGCCAAATACAAAGCTTGTGCATTTAGTTTGCAAGCAGCTCTAGATATAGGAGTAAAGAAGATTAAATTTTAAGGGGATTCAATATTGATCATCAACCAACTGAATGGTATTTGGGAAACTTGAGATATCAAATTAATTCCTTATCAGAATGCCATTAAGAGATTAATAGAAAAATTTGAATACATAGAATTTAAGCATATCTCCAGGATTGAAAATCATATTACTGATGCTATGGCTACCTTAGCTGTAATGTTTAGGTTGGATGATTACAGTAAAATGCCACCAATATTAAAGTGTGAGGGAGCCAAGCGTACTACTCAAGCATAGAACAGGAGGTAGATGGGAAACTATGGTACTATGATATTATAGAATACATAAGACACCGAGCATATCCTATGGGGGAGAATGAAAATGATAAAAGAACCATTAGACAATTGGCTAGGAATTATTTTTTAAGTGGGAATGTGTTATACAAAAGAAATTATGATACCACACTCATTAGATGTGTCAATGAAAAAGAGGCCCAAAGGCTTATGGAAGAAATGCATGAAGGGTGTTGTGGAATGCATTTAGGAGGGCATTCTCTAGCCCAAAAAATCCTTTGAATGGGATATTATTGGCTAAAGATGGAAACTGATTACATAAAATTTGTGCAAAAATGCCACAAATGTCAAGTTTATACTAATGAAATATGCTCCATCATCATCACTAAAAGTAATGATGTCTCTATGGCCTTTAACCATATGGGGTTTAGATGTGATCAAGCCAATCAAGCCAAGAGCCTCAAATAGTCATCATTTCATTTTGGTCATAATTGATTATTTCACCAAATGGATAGAGGCAACATCATATGCAAATATATAGCCAATCTTTAAAGGGGTGGTAATCAAATTCTTAAAGCAAGACATCATATATAGATATGGTGTGCTAGAAAGGATCATTATAGACAGTGCAAAAAATTTCAACAGTGAGGAAATGATAGATTTTTATGGAAAATTCAAGATCATTCATCACAATTCAACACTATATCACCCGAAAATGAATGGAGCTATAAAAGCCGCTAATAAGAACATTAAGAAAATTATTCAAAAAATGGCAATCACTTATAAAGATTGGCATGAGATGCTTCCCTTTGTGTTATATGGATATCAAACATTGACCAGGACATCAATAGGAGCCAGACCTTATTCCTTAGTATACGAGATAGAGGCTATCTTACTGGTAAAAGTAGAAATTCCATTGCTACGAATAATATTAGAGGTAGGTCTAGATGATGATGAATGGATAAAAATGTGGTATGATCAGCTTAATATGATTGATGAGAAGAGATTGACAGCACTATGCCATAGGTAATTATACCAAAAGTGCATTATGAGGGCCTACGCAAAGAAGATGATACCTAGAGAATTTCTGGAGGGCGATTTAGTGCTCAAGAAAATTATCATATAACACTCAGATCCTTGAGGAAAATAGGCACCTAAATATGAAGGGCCATATATAGTGAAAAAGGCTTTTTTAGGAAAGGCTCTCATTTTAGCCACAATGGATAGAGACGAACTGTTCGAGCCAGTAAACAATGATATGGTTCAAAGATACTATGCTTAAAAGTTCATACGATCAATGTATTGGATTCTCATTAAATAAATATAATTTGTCATCATTTGCTTCCATTTTAAAGGATTGTTATGCTTGCCCCAATTCTTCTTTTATACTACATTTTTTGAATGACAAATACCAAAAGGCATTATCTCTGATAAAAAATTAACATGGTAATTAGAAAAAAGACCTAGATAGAGGAAGCATGATCATAAAAAGGCAAAACGAGAAGCATAGATAAGGAGGCAAAGTAGAGAAGAGCAAAAAGGAGAAATATTAATAGCAAAATAATAGCCATATTCCATGATTAGCCAATAAAGGTTAAACCTAAGATTAAAAAAAATCTCATTTGTTTGGTACGATATCACCTAAATTTAAAGACCTTGACCATAATATACTAGAAGATTCTCTGTAATGGGAGGGGTATATTTTGTCTTAAGCAAAGTTCAATGGAAAGGCAAGACTTATTGACTAAAACAAAGTTGCCTAACTTAATACATTAAATAATAAATAGATAAAATAATCTATATTAATCGTAAAAAGAATGAAAATTACTATTTTTAGAATAACACAGGAGCAAATACTGTAATGAGTCCATCATCAAGTCTGCATAAAAAAATGCTATTTTAAAAACAAACTATTCAGGTCGATCCTATTAAGAGATAGAATCCCAAACTTAATGGCCAAAACCACCAAAAGTGGGGATGATTATTTTGAAAATCGAATCATTCAAGATGAACCTATTAAAAGATGGGATTTCAAATCTAAATGGTCAAACCTATCAAGAAATGGGAACACTATTTTGAATCATTTAAGATAAACCTATTAGAAGATAGGATTTTGAACCTAAATGGCCGAGCCCATTAAGAAGTGGGTATGTTATTTAAAAATCGAACCATTTAGGTCAAGCCTATTAGGAGATAGGGTCTCAAATCTAATGGTTGAACCCACCAACAAGTGGGATGTTTGCTGTAGAAATTGAACCATTCAGGTCGAGCCTATTAGAAGATAGGATCTCGAATCTAATGGTTAAACCCACCAAGAAGTGGGAATATTTGCTTTGAAAATTGAACCATTCAGGTTGAGCCTATTAGAAGATAGGAACTCAAATCTAATGGCCGAACCCACTATAAAGTGGGCATATTAGCTTTGAAAATCGAACCATTCATGTCGAGCTTATTAAGAGATATGATCTCAAATCTAATGGCCGAACCCACCAGGAAATGGGAATAATGTTTGGAAATTGAGCCATTCGATCGAGCCTATTAGTAGATAGGATCTCAAATTTAATGGTTGAACCCATCAAGAAATGGAATACTATTTTGAAAATTAACATCCAAGTTGAGCCTTTTAGGAAATAAGGTTTTGAACCTAAATGTCTAAACCCATTATGAAGTGGGGATACCATTCTAGAAATCAAACTATTTGGTCAAGCCTATTAGTGGATAAGATTTCGAATCTAAGGATCAAGCTCACTAGGAAGTGGGAATTTCATTCAGGTTAAATATATCAGGATGCAGTTCTTTACCCTAATAGGAAAAAGGCAATATTAGGAAAAATTCATCATGACAAAAGCTAGATCAAGGATAAACTCGATTCATCTTAGACAAATTTGCTATCTTTATTTTTCATCATTCTAATTTCATTAGAAGTATGCAAAAATAGGGGTAGTTGTAGATACCAATTTGGTTTGGATAAAATATTTATTAAAATAAGAATAATAAATACTGATTAAACTAATTAAGTCATCTCCATACAATCAGTTACACTGTTTTTCAAATATTCACATTCAATATATATATATATATATATATATATATATATATATATATATATATAGACAGAATAATTTTAATTTTATCTTTTATACATATATAGGCTCTAAGTCTCTATGTATACTCTATTTTCTTAGTCAAATTTAAAACCTATATATTATTGGGTTCAATTGGGTTTAAAGACCCATTTTATTTCTTTAGGCATCAAACGGGCTTAGAGGCCTTACATCTTTTATGATTAGATAAATTTTGGGCCTAATATTTTTATCATTTAATGAATTCAACTACCATTTCTATGAGCTTGAGGCCCAATTTCGTGATTACTATCCAGAAATGCTTCAAAATATAATTACTATAGTCTTTTATGCAAATAAACAAAGAGATACAAAAATAAATAAAATAAAATAAATAATGTAGCCCAGGCCCAATATGTATATGCTACATATGAATATAAAAAAAAATATAAATAAAAGGCTATATAATTAATTGCTTTTCTGAGGTAAATGGCCATAGGAGGCTACCCAGCATCATGGTCCTGCAGAAACCTATAATGAAAAGAGTTATAACAATAGTTAAAGAGTTAAACCTCTAGGCAACAACATTACCCGATTTTAAAGAAAATTGAATGCAATTAATAAAGAATAGACTTAGGAAAAACAAGAGAGGATCTCCATATTGCAAACTGTATACAAACAGTTAAGGAGGTTCTATATAATGACTAATTTTAATTTAATCAAGAGGGGGGGCAAGAAAGGTCAATTGGGAAGAAGAAGGAAAATGGGAAGTGTAGTGAAGAAAAGCTTGAAGACAAAAGAATTCAAAATTTTCTTTGCCAAAAAAAAGGTACCAATTTTTATCAATCTAGAAAAATAAAAGGGGCTCATCCATTCCTTTATGAGACCCAGCATTGGACCCTCATAAATGAACAGAAACTATTAGTATTAATAGCATTCTCTTTTATTTTTCTGGAACCACTTTTATTTATCATTGGTACATATTGTGTTTAATTGATAGCCCTCAGATTTAATTTTTACATCATATTATGTTTTATTTTAAGCCCACTAGCATCCCTAAAAGAACATGAACACCTATGTAACCTAAAGTCAAGTGTAGTGTCTGTATCTTAGAATATTCCCATGATACATAGGATGTTCAAAAGCCTTTTTAGGGGGGCAAACTATAAAAAATAAAAACATATTAATAATTCAAAGGTTTCTACTTCATCATAGGGCATTCTTAAAAGGTATTTTTTGTAAAAAATGAAAAACATTTTAAAACATGTATTCTTGAAACCAGCAATTAAAAATTTTGAATTTGGTTCAGGCATCTAAGGTTTTAGTTCAGAATAAATAAGAGTAGATCGGGATAGAAATAAACAAAAAAGTAACAGGCACATGTAATCACAATTGTCAAGTCCTTTTTTATACATGATGATAAAAAAAAGAGTCATAATATCATATCAAAATTAGAGGAAATACAGCAACAGATTCACCTATAGACTAGTCAAGAAAAGAAAATAAAGGAAAATATAAATCAAATATTACACTAAGGAAATCGAAATAGTAAAACATTGAACAAAAATATAGCCCTTTTTATAAAAAAAGAGGATCCTAGGCAGTCATCACAATCAAAATAGAGATACAGAATAAATTAAGATGGAAGAATTAAAATATCAAGAAGAATAATAAAAAAAAAAGACATCGCCTTTAG
>CANXYI010235372.1:0-12908 GCA_948208565.1 Hura crepitans | reverse complement strand
GTCATCTCCCTGGCCATTTTCAACATGGGGAATTGAGATAATTAGGGAAATAAGGCCATCAACTGCTAGGGGGCACAAGTTTATAGTGGTTTTAGTTGATTACTTCATTAAATAGGTTAAAGCAAAGTCTTTCAAGAAATTAGGGGTAAGACAGATGGGAAAATTTATTGAAAGAAATATCATCTACCGATATGGATTGCCACAACAAGTCATCTTAGACAATGGGGTGTAGTTTTAGGGAGAGACTAGGCAACTTTTGCGAAAGTACAAGATCCAACATCACAAGTCTTCTCTGTATCAACCTTAGGCTAACGGTGCGGTAGAGGTAACCAACAAAAATATCAAGAAAATTTTGCAAAAGTTGACTATTACATATAAAGATTAGGCAGTTATGTTACCATTTGCACTGTGGAGATATAGGATGACTGTTAGAACATCTACCCAGGCCATGCCTTACTCAATGGTATATGGCATAGAAGTAGTACTACCAATTGAGGTTGAAACACCTTCATTAGGGGTGGTGTTAGAACCAAACATACCTGAAGCAGAATAGGCTAAAAGTAGATATGAGTAGTTAGCATTGATTGATGAAAGACAACTTAAAACTCTATATCATATGTAATTATATCAGAAGAGAATTTTGAGAGCTTACAATAAGAGAGTCAAGCCTAGAACTATATGAGAAGGTGACTTGGTACTCAAACAAATTAGACCTTTATTATAAAACCTTAGGGAAAAATTCAAACCCAATTAGGAAGGTCTATATTTGGTTAAAAAAGTACTTAAGCATAAGGGCATCAAAATCTCAGATCTGGAGGGCAATGAATTCTCGAAGCCTATCAACACAGACAGATTAAAGAATTATTTCTATTTAAAAAAAAAGAGAGGTCTGCTAAGCTAGAAACCTGAATAGGGCAGTTTAGGCAAAAATTAGGACATCTCGATATGGTGAAAACCCAATAAGGCACTTCACATAAAAATTAGTGGATCTGAGAGAGAATGTCCAATCAAGAAAACCTTTTTCAAGGCTAATTGGTAATGACAGTGCTATTAATGGAAATTAATACATTTGCTAAGATTAATAGGCTTACTTTCAAATGCATTTAATGACAAGAATGCTTTAGTAATGATCATTGATATGCAAATTTCCATTAAGGAAGAGGTCATACAAGTAATCAAATTCTACATACATTGTCTCTTCTCAAAAATAGAAATATTATATTCATTCTTCCTTTTCAACACTAATGTTCTATTGTCTTTAGCTTTACTTAAGATCCATTTGTTGTAATATTCATCAATATTAACAACATCAGTTGTATAATCAGGCACGTCCCTTAAAATGGTACGTTGTTGCCACAAGTCAGGGAAGGAATGTAGGAAGTGATGCACCAAAAGACCACCGTGAAATCCCAAAGGCTTAGAAGGTACCCTCTACACTAGACCAAATTGCCTCAAGATGCGTAAAGGGATATAGAAGGTAGCATGCCTCAAGCCAATCAAAGGAACACATCCGACATGATAAAAGAGAGTAAAATGATTGATATTTAACTAAAGACATCTCTATTGCACCGTGATAATAGTGTCAAGCCATAGGGCCCACTGGTAATATGAATCACACCTTATTATGAGCTTCCTCTCACAATGGTGGTGTGAGGCATACTTCACCTAAAGTCTTTCAGGTGGAGGAACAAGCAACCCCAACTTCTCCTATAACTAAACCTATTAAAAAAAGGGAGTCGTTAAGTTGAAAAATCTTTAAAGGACCACCTAAGCAAAGATTAGGTAGACCCTCTTATGCAAAAAACATCACAGTTGTACTAGGAAAAAATTAGGGTCATAAGAAAATAAGACAAAAACTCATGATAGGCCTATTACACATACATGTAAGAGGAGCAAACTCCAAGTTACAAAATCAATATCTCCTTTCTTTAGAACATCCAAACCTCAGTTGGTTTTAGCCAGAAAAATGCCAAAAAGATTGTGTCTAGAACATAATTCAATCAAAAGATGTAGGGTCTTAAAATCACAGGACTTGTTTTTAGAAGTAACCATGAACCAACTCCCAAGAATGCATAGCAGAATGCATTTTGCCCATTCCACTAAGCTAATGGGAAATTGATAGGCCTAGTCTAAAATTGCTTGCAAAGAAATTAAACTTAAATCGAGCATTATCTTTTAAGCCATAATAGGAGAAAAGCCTAAAGCAAGGATAATGTCCATAGGGTAACGATCCTCAAAAGAAGGCAGGGCTAAAGGGGTATCTAGAGTAATTTTATAATTGAAGATAGCAGCAAATTCTTCCAAAGTTAGGGTAATCTCTTAATGGTCAAAGACAAAAATGTGGAAGATAGGGTCCTAATGTCACACTATTGCATTTAGAAAAGTAGGATGAATATAAACCTTCCTAAAAATCTAAAGGAAGAAAAGTGGGCAAGAATAAAAAAAGTCTAAGGTTCTTTTGGTTCTAAAATCTTAGACAAATCCAAATTGAAAGAGGACATAATGGAAGCATAACTTGAGAAGGTAAGGATTAGGGTATTTATAAGTCAAAAACCCCACCATTCTTTTTCCAATTGGTAATAGGAATCCAAAACATGTGAGGAGGGTCATGCAGACCTTAAAATGGCATCATAGTCTATACAGACTAAGAAAAGTACGTTCGCAACCAAGTATGGTCAAAGTCCACCCAAACTAAGTCATCCTAAGTTCATCTAAACCGAAGCTATTTTGAGTCTGCATGGACTAAATCATCTCAAGTTCATACAGCTTGCAAAGGTGAATAAACATCTATGTATAAATATACCCTAAGGGCAAATATACTTCAAAATAAAACTAGAAATTGTATGTATATGGACAGAAGATTAAAAGTTTTGAAATAGGAAGGTAAAGCAATGCCCATTCCAACAAAAGGGAGTAGGGATGCCTCATATCTTACTCCTCAACATTTTAACAAAAGAGAGGGGGGGATGCCTTACATCCTACTCCTGGACATCATCTTCTTCCTCTATGTCTTCATCATCGGAGGAAATCACAAGCTTCTCAACTATATTGAAGGCTCTCACCTTCCTTCATGCCTCACGTAAGGCAGCAACCAGCCTCGATAGCTTACCCTAAAAAAAAGAGTAGAGGATTAATGCATAACATAAATGACATACATTAACCATTAATAAGGAAACTACTCATAACAACAACTCAGGTCTCATCAATCATGGCTCTCCAGATTGCCTCAACCACCTGAGCAGTCCTTTACACTAGAGCTCTTTTTCAGCTGACCAAAAGAGGGAAAAATAAAGCATAAGAGATGCTTCAGGATCTAAATAATGTGAACGGCTAGCCAGATAACCTTACCAAGGTGGTATTTTTAGGCTTAAAGGGAATAGGCTAGCCCTCTTTTATATAAAGTTAGGTAGAAGATAGCTTCTCATCGATGTCATAATGTATGTAACTCAGTGCAGGGACATCCACTAAGGTGCTAATGACCTCACTAGGTAAAGAGGTCTGATCAGTAGATAAACTAAGAACACTATTCTGCACTTGGGAGGGTGAGAACTGAGAGCTAGGAGAACTTAGGGCAGTTTTTAGCTGCTTCTTTGATGAAGATGAGCCAGCCCTAAGAACAGTAGTAGGTTATAATATGACACACAAAGTTAGGAAATATTTTAAAAATAAATCAAGAGTAAAAAAACTCAACTGAGATGGAAGAGGTCCTGACGTATAAGGGACCTAAGAAAGCAAGTGAGTAGAGGCCCAAGAAGTGTAGCTCTCTATACCATCCTCTACTAGTATGGCCCTAAAAATCTCCACTGTCATGCTTTGCATGAATGTCAAGTCATCTATGTACCTCTCAAACAGCATCGAGTCAAGAGGATTTTGAGGAATGAGGTAAGCATCAAGCCTTATGTGCTAGTTCACTATCCTTTCTCCCAAAAACCAAGAGTAGGCCTCTGGAGTGGTCAGCAGAAGATGACAGGAAGATAATTCTCTAATAAAGCGCAAGGAAGTTGGCAATTCCTTGATAAGAAAGACTTACCAAGCCAAGTTGACATACAGAGGTAATTATTAGTTACATATGGTTAAGCGGCTAACAAAGAGCTTTCTTTTCACATGTAGGAGATACTTATATTAGTCTAGACCTTAAAGCTGAGGTAATGGCATTGCTACATCACGGAAGCCACATTTCATAGACCTAAAGATGGTCAAACCCATTTATCTATCACTAGGTAATGGTGAGGCACATCCAGTTCACAAGGACAAGCTAATAAGTGAAGCTCATAAGCCCACACCTAAAATAATAAAACACAAAAAAATCACAAAAAGGCTTCAAACAAATGTAAAATGATAAGGGTGAGTCATTTACTAGCATGCCTGACATTAAGCCCTAGAAAAATTGATGGCTCTTTCTAGTCTGAACAACCATGTCCAAACTCTTAAAAATCCACCCAAGGGAGGAGCAGTACTAGTTCTAGCTACCAATCTTATCAACCTCCTTCAAAATAGGGAAAAATCTCCAGCTCACTATGCCATTTGCATTAGCAAAGAAGGTGGTGCCCAACAAGTAGAGGATGAAGCAGCGGGTATACTGATCAATCTCTAGCTGGCTCGAAAGGTCCCCATCCCCTCACTTCTCCTATAAATCAGTGCATCGGATACTCCCGACTCTATCTTAGGGAATAAAACTTAGCAACTCTCCCACTTCTTGTAGTCTCAATAGAGGATGGCGATAGCAAGCATAAAAAGTAATGGCACGCCTTGTGCAGCGCACTCTAGTGATGAAGGCCTAGTCAAAAAGAGTTATCATCTTCTCTCTAAAGGGAAAATGGAAGGTATATGTGGTGTCTATCCACCTATCCAGTAAAGCCCTTAGAGCATGCAAGTTTCGATAGAAGTCTCTGCCAACAAGATAGTCTAAAAAAGTCTGAAAGCTAGTAGCTCATACCCTATTCTTCATCGACACTGGCATGATAGAGTACCACTACTAGGGTCCAAAAAGAGTACCTTTACACTTAAGGCATGCCTGCAAAAGAAAAAGAAACAAAAATCAATAAGGTCTGCATAAACTAACATTTTAAAAATAAGTCCACACGAACCATGGAAAAAATAAGTAGGCAAGCATCTGCATGGACCACATTTAAAGGCAAGTAAGCATCTGCACACACCATATCCATAAGCAAGCAAGCATTCTCAAGGGTCACATTCACAAGCAAGCATAAGTCCACACAAACTACGGTTATAAACAAGCATAGGTCTACACAGACATATAATGGTTATCCACAAGTCTGCATAGACTTCATAAACTAACAAATGCAGAATAACAACACAAAATATTTTAATACACTGGAAAGAATAACTTAAAGACAAGGTCCACACGGACCAACTATGCTCTAGCAAATTAGGTCCGCATGGACTTATGAAACTAGAAAAGTTTTTACGATGCAAAAATAAAGGAAAATCTAATCAGAACGACAATAAAACACCTAAGGGAAAGAAAACACACCTAACGGTAGACCTCTGAACAAGCATGTTACATCAAATTTTCCAAAAGAGGGATTAGGTCACCAAATGCAACCTCATTTACTAGAGCTACATTCTGAGGGTAGTTAATAATGGCAGATGGCATGAAATCGACTGAAGTCAACATAAAAACATCATCTAGCAAAGGAGGAGAGGAGTAAGTGCTCATGTTTGTCGAAATGAGGAGGATTGTTGGAGTCCCATCACTCTCACTAGAGGAGGACTAGTGAGAGGCACTAGCAATATGAGAAGCCATCAGGAAAAGTCATCTATTAGAGGGAAAAGCAATAGAGAAGGGAAACTAAAAAGGTTGCAAATGAGAAATGAGGGGGAAAATGAACGGTTATAACTCTATCATGCTACGTATGCATGGACCTCCGTGTCATAAGTCCGCATGGACATCATCTATGTAAAGTCCGCTTAGACTCTCTTCTACCACGTCCACACAAATCACTATCCATTTCATCTACATAGGCTTCCTTGAACTTTATCCGCATAGACCATGGTCACTTATATCCACATAGACTTATGACCATTGAATTTAAAAAAAAATGAAAGAAGAGTACCTCTCAAAGGCCAAACTCACATCATAATAACTTTTCACAACCTAATTGACATTTTTTTGCAGGATCAACTTAGAGTTCAATCCACTATCTCTGGATCAAGCTCGAGTTCAATCCATTATTTTGGGTTTAGCCTCACAAGTTAACCAACTATCTCTGGATGAACCCTGAGTTCAATCTGCTTTTTTGAGTTCAGCCTCACAAGCCAATCTATTATTTTGGGTTCAGCATTACAAGCCAATCCACTCTTTTGGGTTCAGCCTCATAAGATAATCCAAAATCTATATCAAAGTCCACTTAGTAATGGTCTGAGCAGAAGAAGCTAGTAGGTAAGTATCCCTGACTCAGATACTTTGATATGCACTGTTGATACATAGCACACACAAAAGTGGGGGCAACTGTAGACACCTCACCTTTGACCTATGATGATAGCTAGAGATAGACTCTCAGGTATAGAATAAAGCCTTCAGGAGATAAGTCCACACGGACCTACTAGACAATATCTACATGGACTAACTACAAAAACTAGGCTAAAGCCTAGCCTATGAAGTTTATGGACTAGCATGCCAAAGTTTGGTCCATGCGGACTAGTACAAATAAGTCCGCGTGGACCTACCGATGGAAGGAGCCTTTCTTAAGGTAGAATTCCTCCTATTCAGTCTAGGTGCCAAAATCCTATTGGGATTAGGACTCCTTTTTAGATAGAAAAAAAAAAAAGAAAACCTAAAAATACTAAAGTATAAATATCTCTCTTTAACCAAAGAGAAGAGGAGGCTGAAAATTATTATCTTACTGATCACACGTGAAAAGCAGATAGCATCCAGAAAATTATGAGACCTTCATACAAAGACAATCCGAATTATCCTCTAAAAACCTTGACACCTTTGTGCTATTACTTGAAGGGAATTCTTATTCAAGTAATGTTTGAGGTCCGTTATGTGTTTATTATTGTTCTATAGGCCTATGATCTCTAAGAATTGACATGTAAGTAAGGTGATACTTTGCTATCCCCACTTAAATCATAATGAGTAGGCCATTATAATGAAAGGTGTGATTTAGGGTTAGTTCTCACAGTCATATTAAGCATGTTATGTTGTATTAGTTATCATTAAATGAATCTAATTAAAAGCATGGTAAGGTCTGCAAAAACCTATATCTTTTAGGCACAAGCATAATAGGTAGTTCGTACAGACTTATTTTCCTTATGTAAGTATGACAAGTTAGTCTACATGGACTCATATCCAATAAGCATGATTTTATGTTTAGAATATCTCATTATAAGCTAATTGATGATTGTGAGCTAATCTGCTTATATCTGGATATCATGTGTGCAAGTATGTATATATGTGTAAGAGGTTGACAAGTAGTCTGCACAGACTCCCTGTCATAAGGACTATAGTCCACACGAACCTATTGATGATGAATTGTATAATAGTCCTTTAAAATATGCTCTGTTCATATAATCAATTGCTATTGATTTGTATGTATTAAATTCATTCATATTTTGTTTATCATATGTTAATATTCATATGACCATGATTTAATGTCATTTGACTTTGTTGTCCTTCGATTTATTGATTGAGTTTGCTTGCTAGACCGAGTGTTCGGACGGACATGACCTATCCCTGGAGATAGTCTACACGGACTAATATTAGACCTTTATAGTGTCTGTACAAACCAAGCGATGTAGAAGTGGGACCATTTTAGTGCTCTATTATATTCTTTTTGATCATGTACTTATTGTGTATTTTAGCTTATTTTGGGTTTGTAATAGATAGTTAATTAGCTTATTTTACATATTAACCCTTAACTTCACATAAAAAATGGTTTTCTACACAATTAATTAGTATTTTCTAATAAAATGGATTTGAGCTTCCCTTAATCAAAAGTCACATGAAATATGTACTTCAATAATGGCCAATCTCCTAGAGATGGGAGTTGGGCAATTATAGCCAATTCCTATGGAATTATGAGTAGTTGTCAGGTCAAATAACAATTAATCAATAACCCATTTTCTAGATGTATAGATGTGTCTGTTACATTCTTTAAATATCATAATTTATTTCCATTATATGAAAAAGTGATACGGTTGAATTAAAAATGCATGCTTGATTGATAAATATTACAATATACATGGACGATATATTATAAGGGCATAAATAAGATCTAAAATTTTAAACCTTTTTAGTACAGAAGATCAGAGGCCCTGGTGTAAAAACCAGGTGGCGACTCCATTAACCACTCTCATCCTTGATAAAACATCATAATCTCTACAATAATTAAGTTTATATTAACTCTAGTTTAGGCAATTATTTTAGTCTAATTATGTCCATGTTAAATATTTATTTTAGGTATAGGTCCATAAATTAATTTTATGGGACAATCATTAGGTCATTTTCCATTTTTGTGTAGGCCATTTTAAGTCCTAAATGAACCTTTTTTCATGCCATTTTTTAGTGCCATTTGCACTCATGTCCATACACTTCTATAGGCCTAAATCCAAGCTTAATTATGTAATTCAAATAGCTTCAAAAGAGGCTTCCATTCCTTTTCACATAAATTTTATAAAGTGTCTCAAAATTAAGAGCCATTTACATGCCAAAGTTAGTCCATTTTAAGGTCACTTTTAACCATGCTATTCTAAGCTAATTTGAACTTCCTTTTTCAACCATTTCCTAACCTTAAAAGACATCCCAAATTCCATACATCTCATGCTTTATTACTAATGCATATTCATCTAATTCAGCTAAATATACATTGCACACATTATGCCAAAAGTGTCATGCTATTCATATACACATATGTCATGCCATACCATACCTTTCATACCAAAATTTGCCTTGCTTACCTCATAGCCAATGTTTCCCAATGGCCATTTACATTATTTTCTCCATATTCAAGCACATGTACATACATCATAGCACTATTCAAGCATGCTTATAAACATATAATTGAAATAACATGCAAACTAAGCCATGACATGCCTTGGACATGTCTCGACCACACCATGAAATTTCACATACATGTATTTTTCCACCATATTCACCACGTACACCTACATTTCTATACCTACCATACCAATTGCCATGTAATATACCATATTTACTTGCCATTGACCTAGCCTACATGGTAAACCAACCTCTCACCTAACTAAGGCCTAACATCAAGACTCCTATTTTCCACTATACATAAACACATTTCATATAGTTCCATATCAAACACCTTAGAAATCAAGCCAAAGTCACCTTAATCAAAGCCATACACGCACTACACAAATCACACACACCTCTTAGCCAAATGAGGATTTAGCCTATCCTCTCATTCTATTCATCAGATCGTCATCCTAATCATTCATTCCATACAAAATTAACACAAACACAAGCCTAATTCATAATTACATACATTTTAACCACGAATTCCATCATTTTCATACAAGGTTTCTCACACCTATTGCATATGAAATCCTACTTACATGCTTTTAATGCTCTAAATTCACATACATCTTTAACAAAGAGAACTTTGCCTTCTCTTCAAGCTTGCAAAGGACCTTGTTTCCCCCTCACTTTGCTTAGTCCCCATACATGCCTCCCTTCCTTTGCAAAATCATAAAAAAAAATTCCACAAGGCCCAAAATACAAATCTAAGAGTATAGGCATTCTTAGAATGGTAAAATCCTCTAAGAAATAAATTAAAAGGGGAGGGAACACTTACACATCAAAAGTTGGTTTCTAAGCACCCTTTTATGTACACTTAAATGTTCTTGAATTTCCTCGAGCTTTTATGGACTCCTATGGCCTTTAATCCCTTCAAACATCAATTCACAAAATATTAAGGCAACTTTTTGTAAGATTTGGTGGCTATTTTAACTTTTGAGAAGCCATGGAAATAGTGGATTAAAGGTGAAATGGTGGCTATTTTTGGTAAGCCATTTTTATCTTTTTTAAGCCCCTTAAAGTTTCATGACTAGTAGGCCCTGGCTCAAGACTAATGAAGGTGACTCGGCACTCTAAACACACTTTTTGAGCCTTACAGGTATAATTCACAAAGCCTTAACTTATGATTATTACAATTCTTCCCCTCTTAATAAATTTTGTCCTCAAAATTACCTAGAGTAAATAGATGTGGATATTGACTCTTCATCTACTCCTTAGGTTCCTATGTGTCTTCTTTTGCATTATAATGCTTCCAATGAACTTTAACTAGAGGAATGGTTTTATTCCTCAACTATTCACTTCTTGAGTAAGAATCTATATTGGTTCTCCATTGTAACTTAAGTCTGGCAATACTTTAATGTCTACTACTAAGATTATATGGCAAGGATCTGATCTATACCTTTTAAGCATTGAAATATAAAACACATCATGTATCTATTGTAACTTTAGAGGTAAAGCTAGCCTATGTGCTAGTGGTCCCACTCTCTCTGTAATCTCATATGGTTCAATGAATCTAGGAATCAACTTCCCTTTCTTCTTAAATCTAAGTACTTTTTTCCATAGGGATACTTTCAAAAATACTTCATCACCTATAACATATTCAATATCCCTCCAGCTTAAGTTAGTATAGGACTTTTGTTTGTCAGTTACAACTTTTAATCTCTCCCTAATAACTTTACTTTTTCTTCTACATCTTTGATTAGAACAACTCCTGAGATCTTATTCTTCCCAACTTCACTCTAGCATAGTGGATTTCTACACCTTCTACCATATAGTGCCTCATAAGGTGTAGCTTGATAATTATTATTGTAAACAAATTTAGTTAAGGATAAGTACTAGTTCCAATTGCCTTTAAACTCAATGGCATAGCTATACAACATATCCTCAATTACTTGTGTCACCCTTTCTGATTGTCCATTTGTCTGAGGGTGGAAAGCTATACTATAAGTCTACCAAGTACCTAATGCTTGATGCAATTTCTTTCAAAACCTAAAAGTGAAGCAAGGATCTCTATCTGAAATAACAGCCATAGGTACACCATGAAGTCTAACAATCTCATCAATATACAAGTTAGCTAGCCTTTCCAGTGAATAATCCATTCTAATAGGAATGAAGTGAGCTATCTTAGTTAATCTATCTATAATCACCCATACAACATCACACTTATTCTTAGTCACAGGCAGTCCCATCCTAAAAGTCTATTATCACCTCCCACTTCCATTTTGGTATTGCTATAAGATGCAGCAATCTAAAAGGAACATGGCACTTAGCTTTTACTTGCTTAAATGTCAAACATCTAGTAACATATTATGTTACATCTCTCTTCATACCTGACCACCAGTATTGATACATCAAGTCCATGCACATCTTTGTACTACTAGGGTGTATAGAATAAAGAGCTTCATGTGGCTCATTTTAGTATCTATAATCTCGAGTCATCTATACTAGGTACACACAACTTGCCCTGATAATACAAAAATTTATCTTCACTCAACTCAACTCGTGCAGCATTCCCCTCTTTAACTTTACCCATAATCTATCTTAACTATTCATCCTTCATCTGAGCTTCCTTTATCTATTACCTGAAATTTGGTTTAATATGAAGTTTAGCTAAAATGGCATCTTCCTCTGTATACTACAGTCTAGCTTTCAAGGTTACCATGAATTTTTTGCTCAAAGTATTTACTACCACATTAGCTTTCCTTAGATTGTAACATATCATATAGTCATAATCTTTAATTAGCCCTAACCATCTTTTTTGTCTCAAGTTTAACTCCCTATGAGTAAAAAGGTATTTTAAGCTCTTGTGATCTCTATAAATGTAACACTTCTGATGATACAAATAATGCCTCTAAATTTTCAAAGTAAACACAATGGTAGCTAACTCCAAATCATTTGTAAGGTAGTTCCTCTCATGTGGTTTCAGCTATCTCTAAGCATAAGCTACCACTTTTCCATCCTACATGAACACATATCCTAAAGCATTAAGTGAAGCATTACTATACACAACAAAATCCTAACCTTGTTCAGGTTGAATCAGGAGAGGAGCTTCTATCAACATCTTCTTTAGCTTACCAAAATTCTTTTGACATCTAGCATCCAAACTTTACATTCTTTCTAATCAATCTAGTCAAAGGTGTTACAATCATAGAAAATCCTTTTATAAACCTTCATAGTACCTAGCTAAACCTAAAAAACTTTCTATCTCTATCACATTCCTCAAAGGTTCGTATTATAACATTGCTCTGACCTTGTTAGAGTTTACCTTAATACCCTCTGCTGATACCACATATCCTAAAAAAGCTACTTCTCTCAGGCAAAATTCACATTTGCTTAATTTGGCATACAATTACTTCTCTCTCAGAGTTTGCAGTATAACCCTAAGATGTTGTTCATGCTCTTCTCTAGTCCTAAAATACACCAAGATGTTATCAATGAATACAACCACAAACTGATCTAGGTAGGGTTGAAACACTCTTTTCATTAAATCCATAAAGGTTACTAGGGCATTAATGAGCCCAAAATTAGATCACTAAGAACTTATAATGCCCATATGAAGTCCTAAAATTAGTTTTAGGAATATCAGCTTCCTTTATTTTTAATTATTGATACCTAGACCTCAAATCAATCTTAGAAAACACACCTGTACCTCTCAACTGGTAAAAAAGATCATCTATCTTAGGTAAGGGGTACTTGGTATTCACTGTCACTTTATTAAGTTGTCTATAATCAATACACAATTGAAGGGACCTATCTTTCTTCTTCACAATTAAAATCGGGGCTCCATAAGGTGATATGCTAGGCCTAATGAACCCTCTATCTCATAAATCTTATAATTGCACCTTCAATTTTTTCAACTTAGTAGGTGCCATTCTATAGGTGGTAATAGATACAGGAGTTG
>CANXYI010235289.1:0-21726 GCA_948208565.1 Hura crepitans | reverse complement strand
AATATGTCATGCCATACCTAAGCACCTCGCTATGTATATTTCTTTTTCCAAGTAAAAGCTTTAGAGTCAAAGTATGTTACTCTATATTTAAGATAGTTAAAGTCTAAGGATACTTGCACCACTGATATAATGAGATACTTTCACTGACATAGATTAAGTATCCATGTGAAGGTCTCATGGTGGTTCTCTCTGATGTACTTACTTCCCAAGTAAGCATCCACATGTTAACTCTAAGCATCTTTATGCTTATAGCTGGTGAGAACTACTACTTGATCTAATTAAGAAGTATAACATGTGATGAACTATCCACATTAACAATGTCCCATCTTGTTAATAGCATGATTAGGGATATTTTGGTATATCACATTTTCATGTAATAAGAATCTTACATCATGAACACTTCATGATTTTCTCTACACTGTGATTTTATACTAGGGACTTTATAACAAGGTTTAAGACACTGCAAACAATTTTAAGTAATATATAAAAGTACAATAATGAAAAGTGAAATGCCTTTTACATTAATTCACAAGGTTTAAACACATGAATATAATCCTATTACATAAGCTCTAGGGCATACATCTAACAATGATTAGTAATTTATAAGAATATTAAGTAAAAGAACTTAGGTGCTTTAGAGCCAAAATTAGGTATTATATGGAAACTAAAAGTATTTCATGTTTTTAGTAAAAAAAATAAGAATCATAAAGAAATTTATGTGATATTAAATTGAATTAGATCATTTGATAAATAGAGTAAAAAATTGGTAAATAAAAGTTAGAGAAAAATTATGAATTTGATGAAATTTATTACATTGGATATAATGATAAAAATGCTCATAAAATTTAGATCAAAGTAAATAGTTAAATGTATTTAGTGAATAAATATACATATAAATGTAGGATTTTGGTTAATAGGGAATTAAGAGTGAAAAGAGGACGAAGAAGTTGTATGAATACATTTGGAATTCTTGACTTGCATAATGTATTATAAACTTTTAAAGAAGTTAAATAAAGGTATCTTATTATAATTTTTAGGTTTAAGTGTGTGTGTTTGTTATGGAAATTAATGATTTTATATTATATTAATAGTTAGGTTAAAATTTATTTAAGATACATGTAAATTGGATATAATAAAAAAAAGGAATGTAAGAAGAATTAATGAAACAAATGAAGATAGGAATATGCATAAGGTGGCTGAAATTAGTGAATTAAATGATTAGTGATTAAATTTGGAAAGTTAAGGTGAAAGGATGATAGAAACATAATTTGGCTTAAGTAAATACTTAAAGTATACAAAATGAGAAGAATAAGGATTTTAAATAAAGAATATAATTGTAAAATTAAATTTGTAATATGAAATAAAAATAGGTTAATTTGAGGTCTATCTATAAATCAGATAGGAAAATATGTTTAAATATTATAATATATAGATATGCACTTTATAAATGATTTTAAAATTTATATATTAGATTAAAAATAATAGAATTTAAAATTGATAGAGAAATTGAAGGTTAAGGTTTGAAAAGAGTTCAAACAAAAATTTTAATTAATCATTCAAGAATATGCATATATGTAAATATGAGTAGTTATGTTTAAGAGTATTGTACATTGATTTATAACATGTGAAATATTATTTCTTTATTAATTAGGTAATTTAGCTAGATAAGTGACTAAAATTCTTAATTAAATTCAAAGCAAAACATATAACTCAATAAAAAGTATGTATAATAAATCTCTTAATAGACAAAATTTGATAAAAGAATAATTGATTCATTAATGAATTATAAGGTTAAAACGTGTATTTATAGCATGTATAGATCTTGACTTGTAAAATTTAGATAGATAAATAGATTAAACCTCAATTAATTAATAAAAATTGATTTACATAGTCAATGAAAATAAAGATAAAGATTTGTATATTAAGATATTTAATAAAGATGAAATGTAAATTAAATTGTATCAAATGTATATGTTTAGATAGTAAAAAAAATATTTTAAAATGTATTATAAGAAGAATTATAAGTGTGATTTTACAATTTATTGTGTGAATTTTATTTCCTTTAAGTTATGTCTATATCCATAAGTAAATAAATTAGAAGATGTGTATATATGTTATGAGTATAATTAAGTTATATTAGATAATTTTAATGAGAACATTATTTATAAGATTAAAATTCATATTAAGTATTCAGCTAATTATATTTCCTTCATAACCAAGACAGTGTATTATAGTATAGGATAGGTTGGCTAACCAACTAAAGGACCATCTTTAATGCAGCTACATACATATTTAGCACTTTGGTACATAGTTAGTTAGGGAGTTTCTCCCTTGTTACTTAGGCACATTGTACATTATGTGTTCCCTAATCTTATATGTTACATGGACATTTCAGTATCATACATTTTACATGTCTTGTTATCTTAGCAGTAGTATCTGTTATAAGATTATAGGTTGGTATAAGTAGATAAAATGAAAAGATATAAAATAAATAAACTAAATACTTAAAAAAATAAGATTTAATAGAACATAAAATTAGTGAAAATCATAATAATTAAGATTCATAACATGGAATTATTAATATATGAATAAATTTGAATTAAATTCTTAGAGAAGTTATGAAAATAATATAATAGCAAACAAATTGTGTATTAGAGATTTGAAATGTAGGAAGTCAAATATAAAGTTTAAAGATATTATAATATAAGAATGAATACATATTATGAATATATGTAAATGATAATATGTATGTATATAAACATAAAAGGAACTATATTATGACTCTATTAGATTTTATGGTTGAAATGTATAAGTTAATAACAAAGACATAAATTAGATCTATTATGATATACATGAAAATTGGTGATAAGACATTGAAAATAGATTTAAGAAGAAAGTATATGATAAATGAATGTTTAATAATTAATATTTTAACATAAGTGTATATGTAGAGTAATTTGTATAAAAGTTAAAATAAATGATTGATTAATAGTTTGTAATTGAAATAATTATTAGTGATACTTAATATATCTAACCTAGTCAAACTATGAACATATAAAAGGTTTTAATAAATAAAGTATTGAAAATAAATTATGTATATATAAGGGAATATGATTAAGATAATTATGGATATTAAAATTGAAATGCACACACACATACATACACACACACACACACACACACACACACATATTATGAGAATTGATTTAGGGAGAATGATTAATAGTCTCGTAGGTATGATTTGCTTTAGTAGAATGAATAAGGTAGATGTAGTTTATATAGTTTTTATAGATTTAATCATGAGAAAAATAATTATTTACAATTCAAAATTTTTAGAATACACCATTGAACAACTGTGCTCGACATGTTGTTTCTTGTTAATTTATAGGTTATAGTTCAGATCGGGTTGAGCAGCTAATTAAGTCCCAGCAGTAGTAGGATTCATGAAGTGTTCTGTGTGTGTATTTTGTAATTATATGAATACCATATTGTATGTGTTATGTAAGATATATTTTGAACTACATAATAAATTATTGGATGCTTTACATGTAACTAAATTAAGAACATAGTGCTGAGTAGATTTGCAAGTTTAATATAGTTGAAACTTTGATAAGTAATGTATTTATATACTTGTGTAAGTAAGTAATGCAAAAGATAATGTGATATTTGTTTTGTATACATAAATGAGTATATGGTTGCATAGAACGTGATATGTAAGACCAAAAAATTAAAAATGATGATAATAAATTAAAGTTAAGATTAAAAATAGTTAATGAAATTATTATTTGGGAGCGTATTTCTTAATAGGTTACTATTTGAGATAATGTCACTAGACATTTGTTATGCTATCAGATTTTAGACATCGTGACCCCAAATGGTATAAAAAATGAAATAATAAATAAAATATATTGTAAATGAAACTAAGTATAAGAGTTTAAGAATAAGATATGTTGGTAGATTGATATTGGTTATATAGCATCCTATATTCGAATCTATATATAGGTCGAGTTTAAAGTGTTACAATTAGTTCCTTTAGGAATAATTGGTCAATTAAGCTTGATGATGCATTATGGGCATATAGGATTGCATTTAAAACACTTATTGGTATGTCTCTATTTAGGTTAGTTTTTAGGAAGGCATGCCATTTACAATTGAACTTGAGCATCGTGCATATTGGGCTACTATGTTTTTAAACTTTGAATGCATAGTGTAGAAGAAAATCATTTGTTACAGGTAAACGACTTAGAGGAATTTAGGTATTAGGCTTGTGGGAGTACAAGAAATTACAAAGAAAAGACAAAGAAATGACATGGCAAACACATCTCTAAGAAAGCTTTTAAAATAGGAAAGGAAGTGTTATTATACAATACCTAACTTGAACTATTTCTTAGAAAGCTTAAATCTAGATAAAGTGGGCCATATGAAGTAATAGAGGTCTTGGATTTTGGTGCCATTACCATTCAGCAAGTTAAAGGTGGAGACAAGTTTAAGGTAAATGGCCATCATAAAAAACCATACACTGTAAGAAGTTTTAAACTAGAAGCTACAGTTTTAACCTTCTATAGGTAATGGGGTCTTTATCAACAATAGTAATATGTCCCTCTATGAGGTGATTTACCTAGCGATGAGTGTGAGTGACCACTTAGTTGGTTAATCTAGGAAGTAAACCAAAGAGATTTCTGTGTTTGGGAATTCCTCTTATTCATGCCCACTATTTAATATTGATTTTTTTTATCTCGATGGTTCTAATTTTTAATAATCCCCTTGAGCATGTGATTATTGCAATCAAAATAGAAACATGTTTGCACACACACACAAAAAAAGCAATCAAATAAAGATTAAAGAAAGTAAAGATATCATATATTAAAGTAAATAAAATCATACACATCCGACATACATGAAATTGGGTCAATTTATTAATTTGAAGTTATTGGTCTTAAAATCTTTTTATTGGATAAAAGAACATTGAATCCTAATGTTCATTCTTTCTTTATTTGAAATTACTTTCTTAAGGGATCATGGAACTTTAGTTCTAAAACCATTATTATGAAATAAAGCACTTTCTACTTTAAACAAAACCATTTTGGTTTATTGGAACATTAGTTCCAAAATCTTTGCAAATTAAAACACTTTTATTAATTAAAACCCATTTTATATTTAAAACTTTGACTAAACCCATTTTATAAGCTTTGGAGGAGAGGACTTTGGTCTTTAAAATATTCAATTTAAAACCTTTATTATTTAAAAGATTATTTTATCCAATTATAATGATTTTTGGCAATTAAGGACTTTGGTCCCAAAGCACTTTATTTTTATGTAATTAAGCCCTTATTTTCTATAAAACATTATTTATTGTGACTTTGGTTATTTAATTGGATCAAAATCATTTTTAATCTACCTATTACAACATATAAGCAACTATACATGGAAATATTTAAAAATGTTTTCAACTAAAAATCCTACTACAGAAGATCTAAAAGGGGGTAAAAATAATTATTTATAGACCCAATATAAATATAAAATACAGGAAAAGAAAATAAGTCTACTGGAACTAGAATATGTTCGCATGGACCATAAGGGCATGCACAACATAAGTTTGCATGGACTTAATGCCTCTATAGGATTGCACACAAATAGAACAAGGTAATAATGGGCCATAACAAAGTATAAGTTCGAATGGACTCTAAAAATAATCTTGTGGGCATGAAAATAAGTCTGCATGGACATGAACATCCTTAAAAGGGAGGTCTATGCGGCCTTATGCATATGCGTAGAAAGATAAAAGGGAAATAGCTAAAATTTACTCTACAAATAATAAAATCAAAAGTATATAAGAGAGATATATGCATGGCAATAAACAAAAATGACAACAATAAAAAATAAATAAACAAATGACCAAAAAGAGATAAGAAAGAACATATAAATGATCTCCTTTCTCTAAAGGGGAAAACCTATCAAAATGTATCTCTTAATACCCCTTTTTCATAGAGAACCATAGATTCAACATAAGAAATCAAGATAAAAGGACAAAAAATAAATATCATTTCTAATATAGGTTTATACAGACTAAATAAATATGTGTTTCTAGGGATAATAGTCCACTTGAACTCCATCTTCACAGCAATAAGTCAATGTAGACTTTATGGTTAGATTTGTAGTAGAAAACTTTTGTTAAAAATAAAAATAATCGAGGTCTCTCCTCTCTAGTGGATTAGACCCACCAAAATAGATCTTTTAACACTCTCTTTTCATTGAAGGTCCCTAACCTCAAAAGAAAAATGAATAAAACTTAAGAAGAATGATAAAAATACAAAGAATAAAAATTAAAAATTCAAAAAAACATAAGAGAATAAGAGGAAGGAGAGCCTTTAAAAAGGGCTTCATTAGGTATTTACCACAAATATAGGCTTCCTTCAAGAGTGTGAGGTTTGGATCCTTTAAGACTAAGCAAAAGGGGGCTTTCTTCAAGGTTTCAAGCTTTTGCCACAGAGGTTTAGTGTTTTTTAGTTTTTTTTTTAGTAAAAGGGGAGGTGGAAGATGAGAGGAAGGGTGCTGCCAAGTTATTTTTTCAAAAAGATTCCCAAAAATCCCCTAAAAAAGTCCTTTTTCTCTCCCCACACTAGCCTTTTATACCTTCCTTGCTAGATAGGGTATGTGGTCCCCCTAGAGGATATTCCTCTAGCTATTTGGAAGGTGGTCCCAAGGTATCCTAGGTTTATCTAAGTCCACACGGTCTTATGTGTCGTAGTCCATATGGACTTATATGTTGTAGTCTACATGGACTAGTAGGTAAGTCCACATAGACTTGGTCCTCATAGAGTGGAAGCCATACAAACATAGATAGCCTCTATGTCAAATAGGTTTGTACGGACTTATTGTCCTTATGAACTTAGTCTATGCAGATATCATAGGATGTCTATTATGTGTATTTCTTAGGCTTTTTTAAGGTAGTTTAGGTATTGTCTTTAGGGTACTTTGCTTGGTTTATAGGTTTCCCCTTACATCCCTTAAAAAACATCTAGCACCTATGGGTTTTATCATTATAAATCCTTTAAACCAAGAAATGTCTCAGACTCTTGTGTCTATAGTTGCCCCTACTTTGATGAGGCTTGAAAACTATGCAGGTTAAGTCATATCAAAGTTTAAAAGAAAGGAAGAGACATATACATGCACCCCAGAGTTAGTTTCGAGAGCTCCCCCTACTCGGTGGCTTCGAGATTTACCCTTACTTAATGGGTTGTTTAGTTGAATATTCTAAGAGCTCCTTCTACTTGATAGGTTAATTTTTAAGCCTATCCAAGACTAAGAGTTCCCTTTGCTTGGTAGGTGCAATGCTTGTTGGCTTCATCTGAGAGCTCCCTTTAATTAGTAGGTTGAGTTTTAACCCTCTCTAAGACAAAGAGTTCCCTCTACTTAGTAGGTGTGATGCTTGTTGGCTTTATTCGAGAGCTCTCTCTACTTGATAGGTTAAGTTTCAACCCTCTTCAGGATTAAGAGTTCCCTCTACTTGGTAAGTGTGATGCTTGTCGGTTTTATTCGAGAGCTCCCTCTACTCTATAGTTGAGTTTTAACCCTCTCTAAGACCAAGAGTTCCCTCTGCTTGGTAAGTATAATGCTTGTTGGCTTTACTTGAGAGCTCTCTTTACTCGGTATGTTAAGTTTTAACCTTTTCTCAAACTAAGAGTTCCCTCTGCTTGGTAGATGTGATGTTTGTCAACTTTATTCGAGAGCTCCCTCTACTTGATAGGTTGAGTTTTGACCCTCTCCAAGACTAAGAGTTCCCTCTACTTAGTAGGTATGATGCTTGTCAACTTTATTCGAGAGCTCTCTCTACTCTGTTGGTTGAGTTTTGACCCTCTTTAGGACTAAGAGTTCCCTTTGCTTGGTAAGTACGACATTTGTCAACTTTATCCAAAAGCTTTTTCTACTCAATATCCCTCTATTTGGTAGGTCTGATGCTTTTTAGCTTCATTCGAGAGCTCCCTCTACTCAATAGGTGCTATGCTTGTAAGCTTCAATGATTAAAGCCACTCTCTAGGATATTATTTGAAGTTACTCTCCGAGTTAATGGGTGAAGCCACTCTTTAGGCTAATGGGTGAAGCCACTTTTTGGGCTATTATTTGAAGTCACTTTCCAGGTTAATGGGTGAAGCCACTCTCTAGGCTAATTGAAGGCTATGCTATTTAGGTCAATGTCTAAAGCCATTCTCTAGGCTATTTAAAGGCAATGCTCTTTAGGCTAATGTCTGATACCATTCTTTAGGCTGTTTAGAGGCTATACCCTTGAGGTCATTATATAAAGTAGCTCTATAGGCTATTTATAGGCCATACTCTCTAGGCTAATGTCTAAAGTCAGTCTTTGGGCTATTTGGAGGCCATGCTATCTGTACTATTTAGAGGCTATGCTCTTTGGGCCATTAGTTAGAGCTAGCAAGCTTAGAACTAAAGGGAGAGGCAATGTACTATATAGTGATGAGATAGTAAGCTTGCCCCCTACATTGACTCTCACTAGAGTGCAAAATTGTTGTTATATTCTACAAGAGTAAAGATCTATTCATAGTGCTTTAATTAAGGCAAAGGATGAATGCATATCTACGATGTTTTATATTTTTCCCTAAAGATTCTAGCTATATTTATTCTTACAACATGTAAGACCTCTTACTGCTTTTTGTGAAAATAAAAATCCACTATTAGTCTCTTGCATTATGCTAAAAGGATGAATCTTTTACTTGTTGACATACGCGTAAAGCTTGCATCTTTTTTGTTATTCTTTATATCTGAGTGATTGCCCTTAAGATCATAAGGGAAGCTTCATATTTGGTAATTTTGCTAGAAGTGTGATATTAGGACATAGAAAGGGCTTTTATACTCACATAAGCGTAAACATTCCCTATCTTGAGTTAAAAGATCAGAGATATAACTATATTTAAAATAATGTGAACACTTATGTTATATGTATGCATTTGTTGTGTGATGTAGATGCTTATGATTAGTTATCAATAGAGTGGGTGCACTCTAGTGAACATTGATTTGAAGAGCTTTAAAAATAGGTTGGGATGATGAGATCTAAAGGGATTGAAAGCTCTGCTCCCATTGCCCGCTTGAGTTGGCTAGGGTGTGATAAGGTTTAGTTACCATTAGGCCTTGTGTCCTCTTTATATACAAGCAATGGCTTCGATATAAATGGATGTAAGATTTATGGCTCATCAATGATTAAGGTGAATTATTTATTCATGGACAAGTGATGCTCATACTGCCCTATGGTCTGTCGAATCATCATATATCACATATTTTGTTTATTTATTATTATTATTATTATTATTGTTATTATTATTATTATTATTATTATTATTATTATTATTATTATTATTATTATTATTATTATTATTATTATTATCTTACCTTTTTTCTTTACCCTAATTTTTGCTTAATGCACCTCCTAAAAGAGGTTTTCATATTAGCAGATTGTGCCCTAATTTTTGCCTAGCATGCCCCCTTCCCCCTGAAGAAGGTTTTCACCCTAGCAGGCTACCTAACTTTTGCCTAATATGCCTCCCAGAAGAGGTTTTCACACTAGCAGGTCTATTTTTTTAATGTTACAGTATGCAAGAAACCTATATCATCATATTTTTTTTTAAAAAAAGAATTACACATAGTTTAGTGATTTGTGTTTACTCCACACAATATGAAATAACAAGATGACACAAAGGACATACACAATGAATATAACCATACTATCATTAAATGCAATTAAAACTTTATTGAATCCTTTAACATTTCCATAGCAAAATAGTTTAATTACATTATTGCAGTGTGCTTATTATCTGTTAGCCCTCGTAGGTTTTCTTAACTAACAATTTTCTCTTAATCCCCTAGTTTTTGCCTGGACCAACTTGTGTAGGGTTTTCTCTCTAACGGGGTGCTCTAACTATTACCTAGGCCACCCTTTTTTGGGTTTTAAACCTAATGAGCATTTTTTATTTTCTAATAGAAGAACTTCTTCAGCTAATCAATATTGACAGGTTCTTTGAATTCATTCCTTTCCAAGTCGGTAATCTTTATGGGTCCTTTTGTCAGCAACTACTTAAATATGTAAGGACCCTTCTAATTGGGTTTAAATTTTCCTCTTAAATTAGACACAATAATCTTTGACTATTTTAAGACCAAGTCCCCTTTTTTCAACATCCGAGGCTTGACCTTCTTATTGAAGGGGCGATATGCTTTAAATAAATCTAATTGTGGTACAATGCTTGCATTCTTTTCTCATCTAGGAGAGCTAATTACTTATATTTGTTCTTTACGCACTCTATTTAAGGTATTTCAACTTCTAAAGCTACCCTTAATGACTGAACTTCTATTTCAATAGGTAGTATGACTTTTGATCCATATACCAATGAGAATGGTGTGGCTTCTATAAAAGTCTTGATTGAAGTCCTGTATCACCATAATGTAAAAGCTAGTTTATTAGCCCAATACTTATAAGTGTCTATCATCTTTGATAGAATCCTCTTCAAGTTTTTAATTGCCACTTCCACTGCACCATTTGTCTGAGGTTTATAAGGTGAAGATTTGTGATGTTGAATCTTGTATCTTGTTAACAAATCCCTAGTTGCTCCTTGGAATTATACTTCATTGTCAAAAACTATATAGCGCAAAACCCCATATCTATATGTCAGGTGTTTTTCTATGAATTGTGCTATCTGTCTTGCCCCTACATGACTATAGGAAGCAGCCTCTGCCCATTTTGAAAAATAATCAATTGTTACCATAATGTATCTATGACCATTTGAAGTTATCAGCCTTATCTCTCTAATGATATCTATTCCCCAAGCTGCAAACAACTAAAGAGCTGTTAAGCTATGCAAGTCTACTAGTCGAAAGTGCCTCATATCTATGTGTATTTGTCATTTTTGACACTTCTTGACAAATTTTACACAAATTGTCTTTATAGTCAACCAATAAAACCCTTGCTTTATAACCTTCTTGGCCAAACTGAACCTATTCATATATATCCTACAACATCCTGCGTGTATTTCTTCTAAGACCCTTTTCACCTTTATTTCATCTACACCTCGAAGTTGTAATTCATCCAACATTCTCTTACACAAATAGCCCTTATAGCAGTTAAATTATCTAGCTAATTTTCTTAGCACTGCATTATCTTTGTTATTGGCATTTTTTGGATAAGCTTGATTTTCCAAATATTGCTAAATGTCAAAATACCAAGGTTTCCTGTGATATCCCTCTATCACTATAATTTGCTCTTTTTCGTAGTAGGTCTTATTAGAGCTATATAACATAACTAGTCTTATCTTTGCACTTTTTGGATTGTCCTATACTGATACCAAAGTGGCTAATGTATCCACCATATGATTTTCTTCTCTTGGTAGCTGATGAAAGGTACAGACTTCTAAACTATAGCTTAATTGACTCAAAAGTTCTAAATAAGGAATTAATTTGTCTTTTCTCATTACCTATTCCCTTAAGGCTCGATATTTTACTAATATGGAATCTCTATATACTTTTACAGATTTTGTTCCCAAAAATAATATGACTTCTAATCCAAAGATACAAGCCTCATATTTTGCCAAATTGTTAGTTGCTCGAAAGTTTAACTTCTTTATGAGTGGGATTATCTCTCCCTCTAGGGTCACTAAAATAACTTATATCTCGACACTTTTTTGGTTTAATGCCCCATCAAAGTACACTACCACCCCTTCTCTGTAATGGCATTTAGTATCTCATTTGAAAACTTAACTTCATACTATTCACCCTTAATTGGCTATTGTGCCAAGAATTCAACCACTATTCCCCTTTTGATAATCTTTTGAGAGACATACTTGATGTTGAATTCCTATAGTAGTATTAGCCATTTACTTAGTTTTCTAATTAAGGATAGAGCAGAATGAAAATGCTTGAGCAGATCATGCCTAGCCATAGCTTACAGCCTGTAAGACTGAAAGTAATGCCTTAACTTTTTAAGGCCCAAATCACTAATAAGTAGATATTTTCTACTGCAAAATACTTCTCTTCATAAGGCAAAAATTTCTTACTTAGATAATAGATAGCAAATTGTACTTTTAATTCATCTTTCTTGGCCAACATAGCTCCTACTAAACTCTGTTTCATTACTAAGTACAAAATTAAAACTCAATGCAATTTGGGGGTTACAGATGGAGGACTGATCTAATACTATCAAAAGTTGCCTAACACTATTCATCCTACTTCATAGGGTTTTTTTCCCTTAATAGCTTGAAAATTGGTTCACAAATAATAGTTAACTTAGTAATAAATCTACTTATGTATTTAATCATTCCTAAGAATCCTTTTATTTCCTTTTCTATTTTAAAAGCTAGCATTTTGATGATTACTTTGGCCTTATCTAGATCCAATTATATGGCCTTTTGACTGATTATATGTCCAAGCAGCTTCCCTTAAGTTACCCCAAAGACATATTTTTTTGGATTAAGGCACAAGTTATATTGTTCAATCCTTTTGAAGAATTTCTCTAAGGCTTTAAAATGGCCTTCTCGAGTTATAGACTCAACTGTCATATCATCCATGTACACTTACACCTTTTTATGGATTAAGTCTTTGAGAATTTTGGTTGCCATACATTGATAAGTTGCTCCTACATTCTTTAACCTAAAGGGCATCACCTTATAATAAAAATTACCCCATTTTATAATAAAGGTTGCTTGAACTTATCGGTAATCTTATTCAGAATCTGATTATACCTAGCATACCCATCCATAAAACTAAATATACTGCCCATAGCTACACTGTCAATTAAAATGTCAATATAAGGAAGTAGAAAATTGTCCTTAGGATAAACCTTATTTAGATCTCTATAATCTATACACATCCTCACTCTTCCTTCCTTTTTTGGCACTAGGACCATATTTGCAAGCTAGGTAGGCCATTTTACCTCTTTTAAGGACTTGGCCTCAATCTGATTATAAACTTCCTTTTTGATCTTTTTAGCCCATTATGGTCTCATTCGCCCTAATTTCTATTTCACCATTTTGGCCCCTTTTTGACTTAGAATGGCATGCTCTGCTATTGATCTATCTATTCCAGATATATCTTGATAAGTCCACACAAACACCTATTTATATTTTATCATTAATCTCTCAAATCTTTCTCTTTCTTTAGGGGTAATGTCAGATGTAATTAAAATATTTTTAAATTCATTTTTTGTGCCAATATTAAAAGATT
The DNA here is from genome assembly GCA_948208565.1 of Hura crepitans. Lineage (NCBI taxonomy): Eukaryota > Viridiplantae > Streptophyta > Magnoliopsida > Malpighiales > Euphorbiaceae > Hura > Hura crepitans. Next base: position 8,508 of record CANXYI010235289.1, on the reverse strand, counting down.
TAGTTTTAATTGATTCAATGTCGAATATGTGTCCTTGGTTATAGTCATAATGCAATATGCCATTTGGCATGATATCACACATATAAGCAAAACTAGCAGACATGTCATTAATCTTAGAAACAAAGAAATCATCAGCCTCTACATGTTCAGTTACAAAGAGTTTATCATCATTATTACAAAAAAAAAAGATCATCAGAAACATTAGCTTTAGTAGTAGTGTCATTTTTATCTTTGGTTTCATGCTCGGATTCCTCTTTAGCTTCCTTCTTGGCAGATCCATCTTGTGCTTCCATAGGCTCGATCTTCATGGCTTCATTAATTAGACTTTTAGAGTAAAGCTCTTTAATGAATTCTTCTTCAAGTCCCATATTGTTCAAATAGGCCACAAGTTCATCCATTTCATCTTCTTCAGTTTTGATGATGGCTATGGTTTTCTAAATGAAAACATCATTGAAATTTTGAAATCCTAGCTTCATTAGGTCTCCCATTTCAAAACTTTTAATTCACTATAGTAAGTGCCTTTAGGATTCCCTTTCACAAAGTAGTAATTAAGAAGAGCATACACATCATGCTTCTTTACAAAACTTGATTCCCTCTTCTTGTCATAGCCTAACCCCTTCTTTGACTAATAAGATTGACCTTTGATCTCTAAGACAAACAATGCAACTTGTAAGTTCTTACCAAGACCAGCCTCAGAGGGGTAATCCCATTTTTTCATAATCTCAAAAATTACAAGACTCACCCAATCATTAGTTTTAATTCTGGTCACATAAAACCCTATCAATGGTTGATTAATGATCCTAGGAGTAGCTACAATATTATCCCTTGATGCTTTGATAATGACTATGCCTTTCTCATAAGGAAATTCAATCATCTAATGCAAGGTTGATGGTACACCTCCCAACATGTGGAACCACAACCTTCCTAACAATAAAGCAAAGCTCGTAGGTATATTTAGTACTGTAAACATGGCACTATCCATAATAGGCCCAACTTTGACCTTAGCTATAAATGTGCCCTTTGGCTTTCTAGTGCTATTGTCATAAGCACAAATTTCTAATGCTAATAGAGTTAGATTAGCTATTTTTGTTCCCAAACTAGTCAATATCTTTAATAGGCAAACATTGAGTGAAGAGCCATTGTCCACCATGCAATAGGACGTCTTTTTCCTATTCATTTAGACTTTAATGAATAAAGGCCAATTGTGACTCAATCCTTTAATAAGCAGCTCATGATTATCAAAAGAGATAAATTTCTTCTTTTTTCCTTGTAAAACCTCTGAACGTGTAGCAAGGGTAGATATTTAAGTGTCAGATAGATCTTGGGCCATCTTATGATAATGTTTTTGAGAGCTCATAAGTAAATCCCAAACAGACACTTAGGCTGGGGTTTTCTTTAGTTGCTTAACCATCATGTCTTCTTCAGGTGATTCTTTAACCTCAGGAGTCTTTTTTGTCCCTAGATGGTACTTCTAGTACTATTCGACCACTACAGGTCCCTCCTCAACTCCCTCATCCCTAACAATCACATTCACTACCCCTTTTAGATTCCAAGTCAAAATCATCCTATACACTAGAAGTTCTATTAGACTCCTCAATGGTAACTTTCCTTTTGAACCTAATTTTGATATTCTTTTTCTCTTCTTCACTATCTTCTCCAGAGTCTGTCTCATACCAAACTCCAGCTATCATATTGCCTAAACACTCACTATCCTCACATGTATAGAAAGTATTATAAATGTCTTCAAGTACCACCCACTCTAATAAGCTAGACTCTAGCATAAACACAAGTGAGGGAACATTGTGATAAGACCTTGACCCTTTCTTTTTTCCTTTCTCTGGGTTAGGAATCTATTTAGTATTAATTAGTTCTTAGATAGCATTCCTCAAAGATCTATAGGTATTAGTGAGATGACCTGTTTGTTGGTGGTACTCACAGTATTGGTCAGCACGATGTCTAAGTAACCCCTATAACTTAGCAGGCTTAACAGACAATGATTGTAATTTTCCCCCTTTTTTTGCAACCTTCTAAGACACCATGATAGAGTTCATCCCAATTTATAATAGTGTCTTTCAACTACAATGGACATATTAGCCGTCTTCGCACCTTGGGTGCCCTTACTGTTTCCGTTCTAGCTTGAATCAAATCCTCTCTTTCTCTTTCTGGCATCATTTTCTTCTTCCAAGTCTATAACAATGTCTTTAAAGGATTCCCTTGGCTTTTAACCCATCCTTGAGATATGGGGTAGCATTATAGATGAACATCTTAATTTGATTTACTTCCTTCGGCTTGTCTCTCATTTTTAACATGGTTGACCTTCATCTCCCTAAGTATTCCATAAAGGTCTCATTGCCCTTTACTTAAGTAGCTCCAAATCTTTTTGCATCATCCCAATGCTAACATTATAGTAGTATTGATCGACAAAGGCTTTAGCTAACTTGCCCTAATCTTCCCTTGTTTGCTCTCCAAATTATGGTATTAGTCAAGGGCCTCACTAGTTAATGAAATGCTAAAAAGACCCAGAATATGCTTCTCTATTAGCCTTTGCCCTTTCATCGAATTTACATAATGTTTTAGGTGTACTCTAGGATCCAATGTCCCATCAAACTTGCTCATGTTTGGCATGCAGAACTTGTAAGGCAAGTGTTCATCAAATTCTAGGGAGATGTCACTTAGATCAATCCCTTTTCCACTAGAGACTAGCCTTGACATGGCTTCTATTTTATCTTGAAGCTTATGGATGGTGGGCTCTTCCTCTCTAATAGTAGGAGTCTTAGCAGGTGGAATTTTCACTATCAAATCATCCTTGTTTTTATTTGAGTCTTTTATGTAGTCATCCTCAACATTTATCATAGTAATTCCTTTTTGTTTGTCTATAAGCTTCGATAAGGGTGGAATCTGGGTTAGTAGTAGAGTAGGTGAATGGGGTGTGTTTTGGTTTAAGGTATTAAATGCACCGATTTGGGCATTCATGTGTTGGCTCAGGGTAGCTTTTAGAGTAGTAAGCATCTCATTTTTTAAAGCAGCCAAGGTTTCATCTAACTCTCTTAGATTTCTTTCAAGAGATTAGTTTAACTCTCAATGGGTAATGCATGATCTTTCATCTCATAAGGAGTATCCCTCACTATCTCTTTTGCAATGCCTGGTAAAGCAGGTGTGGTGATCTATGAACAAGCCCACTCTATTACCTCCTCTAACCTTTTCTTAACGATTGTTCTATGATGGCTGTCAAACACAAGGGGTTAGTATATGGTGCATGGCAATTATTAAATTTGCATGATATGTGTATGCATGTATGCATGAGGTACAACATAGATAGACATATACAAGTTGCCTTCTAACCTTATTTCTCCCACACACATGGTTTAGCCATAACTGTCCTAGATGGGCTGTGATCAAGTGTTAATAAGGAATGAAAGAACACGAATGGGGCTCGATTTCAAATTGATAACATATCACTCCTTATTCTAAGTATACAAGAGGTTTTGATAACCGTTGGATGAATTTTGGCCATTTTAAGATAAAAATTAGTTTAATTAGTTTAATTTGTCCCATTTATAAAAGGGCCAACAATTTAATCCCTATCTTTTAAAAAAGGATGAAATTCATTTCACAATAGAAGTCTACAACATATTCAAATTCATAGTATTATGGCATCTAAAAAGAAATGTATCTAGGCCAATTACATGGGCTATGGTATATTCCATTTTCAAAGTTATTATCCTCTAAATGGGGTCCATCCCAATAGGTCTTTCCAATCATAGGTAATAACAACCTATTGGTTCACTGTTTTACATATCATTTAGGTACAAGGCTTGGAGTAGTGGTCATCATTCTTAATAGTTCACCGAATTGAGTGAAAATGGTTTTATGCTTTAAAATGCCATCGACGTAAAAAGGGACACCTAACATATTCTAAGGCTCTAGAGTGATATACAATTTTGGAAATGATAAACCTTAAAACCAGAGACTCAACCAATATTAATTACTGAGCATTTTTGGAGCAATTCTCATAGGGCACTTTCTAGTAGAGTTGCCAATTAGAGGTACATTGATTGTCGAGGATGGGAGCTCGAATGTCCCCCATAAGGTGATTTACCTAATGGCCAGTGTGAGTCACCCCCTAGGTGGTTAGTTCAAGAAGTAAGCTAAAGAGATTTCAAGTTTGGGAATTCCCTCTTATTCATGCCCACCACATAATATCAGTTTCATCTTAACAGTTTTAATTTTTATCAATTTCCTTCAAGCATGCAATTAATATCAACACATTTGCACATAAAAAAGGATTAAAAATAAAGCAAATAAAATATACATTAAAATAAATCACATATAACCAACATACATAAAATCAGGCTAATTCATTAAATCGAGGACATTAGTCACATAATCATTTTATTGGGTAGAAGGAACATTAGCTTCTAAAAATGACTTATTAAAAATATTCATTCTTAATTTACTGAAATTGTTATCTTAGGGAATTATGGAACTTTGGTTCCAAAATTATTTTTTTAGTAAAAACATTTTACTCTTACTCAAATAAAACCATTTTAGTTATTGGAACATTAGTTCTAAAACCTTTATTAATTAAAACATTTTATACGAAATCCTTCTCTTATTTAAAACTTTTATTTGTTTAATTTTATAAAATTTAGGTGAGAGGACTTTGGTCCTCAAATATATAAAAGTTAAAATATTTATTTTTTAAAAGCTCATTATTTTACCAAATTAAAACTATTTGGGGACTTTGGTTCCAAAACTCTTATTTTTGTGCAATCTAGACCTTATTTTCTATAAAATATTTTTGTTGTTGCTTTGAGTATTTAATCGAATCAAAAATCATTTTAATATACCTATTACAATATACATGAAATTATACATGAAAATATTTAGGTCAGTTACAATTGAAAATCCTACTACAAAAGATCTAAAAAGATAAAAATAATTAATTATAAACCAGATATGAAATATAAAATTAAATAGATTTACTGGAATAAGGGAAAGTCCGTGTAGATTGTAAGTGCATATACACAATAGGTCTGTATGAACTTGATGCCACCACAGCATGCAAACAATAAAACACACAGAAGGCCATCCATAAAGATATAAGTCCAAACAGACGATAACAAATAGAATATAGGTACTAAAATAGGTCCACACGAACTGATTTATCCCAAAAGGAAAGGTCCACGCAGACTTATCCATGTACATAGAAGGATAACAAAAAACAATTACCATCTAATTTCACAAACTACAGGAACACAACATAATAAGAAAGATGTAGGTATAAGAACAAACATAATCGATAACTATCCAATAGTAAATAAATAAGGGATCCATAAAGATAAAAAAAACATAGAAATGATCTCCCCTCTCTAATAAGGCAAACCCATCAAAATGAGTCCTTTAATACCCCATTTTCATAGAGAATCCTAAATCCAATACAACAAACGCAAATAAAAGAAAAGAATATAAACACAAGTGTCTGATATAGGTCCGTATAGACCAAAAAAATACAATGTATTTAGGGATATAGGTCTGCACGGACCTAATTCCTCACTATAGGAGGTTTGTACAGACTTCTTGACAAATAAATAGTAGAAAACATTTATTTAAATGAAACAAATAAGCAAATGAGTGGAGCACTCTCCTCTCCAATGGAGTGGACCCATTAAAATGGGTATTTTAACACTCCATTTTCATTGAGGGTCATAGATCTCAAGAAGAAAAAAAAGAAAGCTCAAGAAAAGAATAAAACACAAACAATAAAAAGAGAAATAAAAAAATATAGATGAAATAGAAAGAGCAGAGCCCCTTATAAGGGTTTCCTCAGGTATTTAACCCAAATGAAGGATCTCTTCAAAGATTGTGAGGCTTGACCACTTTAAGACCAAATAAAAGGTTGGTTTCTTTAAATTTTGTAAGCTTTGACTATGGAGGTTTGGGTTTTACAGAGGTTTTTGGTAAGGGTGATAAAAGAGAAGAGTGTCAAGTATAACTAGGTTTTTCCTTTTTAAAAAATCCTCTCAAAAATCCCAAAATGTCCCCTGTTTCTCCTAAAAATATCCTTTTTATAGTCCTTTTTGCCAAATAATTCGTGGATCCCAATAGCATATACTTTTTTAGCCATCTAAAAAATGGTCTTGGGAAAATCCATAAAAGTTTTGGTCTACATGGACCTTAAAAGTAAAGGTCCATGTAAGCCTAATCAAGGTCCATATGGACGTTTTTCCTCATGAGAAGAGGTTCACACGGACTATATAGACATTTGCCATCATACTCTGTACGAATTTTTAATCCTCATGAAAGGCAGCCTATATGAACATTATGTAATTGCCCATGACCCTTTCCTTAGGCATCTTTAAAGGTGTTTTAGGTTTGTTTTTAAGGTATTTTTCTTGGCTTATAGGCCTCTTTTACATCTCTTGAGAAACATCTGGAATTTGTCAGTTTCATCATTAGAAATCCTCTAAACTGTAAGCATCTCTATGACACCCCTCACCCGACCTGGTAGCTGAATTCGAATGAAAGATGTCACATTATGACACCTCCTACCTGAACTATTATCGGTCCAAATAAGAGATGGCACATTAACCAATATTCCTTTATTGTATGCTTATATCATGAGCATCGAGGGCCTGCGTGCATCCTTAAAACCAATGTTATGAATATAAGTCCTTAAAATTCTACTGTTACAATTTGATAAAAATTTAACAATATAACAGCTACCCGATGACATGTCCTGAAATAGACCTGTAAAAACAACACTTCTATAAAGTTTCCAAATTCAAACTAAATCTCCTAAATCCTGCTGGCCCTCTAACATTATCAATCAACAATGCACATGGTGACATTAATCGTACATCTTAGTTACAATATACACCACAGTCATAATAGCACAATATATCAATCAAACAACATACACTAATCTTACACTACCAATGTCTATCTATTAGTTTACATAAGTATTATACTGATAACCTACACATTGCTATATTAGACCCACACCCCACTTATATACATATGAGTGCCACGAACTATCTTTATATCACATAAAAGAAATACAAAGTTATACAAAGTCAAAGTTGCCTAAGCTATACCACTCTCTTGAGGCTATCTGGTAGCTAGATCTATCTATAACTTACATATCAAGAAAACATGATGCGCTAAGCATTACGCTTAGTGGTGTAATTGATAAAATATGCACAATAATATGTATACAATCATGGGACATATACATCTCCATGTTAATCAGGTGAATTAGTATTTGTACATTCTTCCCTATTTATGTTATTATTCATGAATCATTTTAAGTCATAATACGATTATAGTTTCTCTGTACCCCTTAATTTATGTGTACTTAACTCTTTTATGATACTCACCTGCCTTAAGTTCTTATGTGTGATTCTAGCTAGTTGCTTCCATGTCTATATGCCAGTCTTAAGTTCATTTTCTAGTTAATCGAGCTAATTATCATATCAATCAAAAATTGGCTTATGTTTACTAAGTTGTTAACCTATAACCATCTATTTATTTACTTTATAGTTTTATATCACATTTTTGTCATTTACCCTTTTTATATTACTAGCCTGCCCTAAGTCATTATACGTCATCATAGTTAGTTTCCTTCAATTTCGCATGCCATTATTACATATGTGTCTTTAAAATTATTTGTCCTTGTTAAGTATTTCCAAATTATTTAATTTATTAATCTATAATTAGTCTTCGATCTATTCCAAATCTTTACATCCCCTTTTTAACATGTCCACTTTCTAGCCCATATTTGGAAGACACATATCCAAATACTAGATATTGGGATCATATGGTGCAGTGGTCCACATTTTGTACCTCTATGCTACTGCACGAGTGACAATGTCCAGTGATCCTACTAAACCTCTCAGTAGCTACACCTACTTAAGATTATGTGCGGTGGTTCTAACGGACCTCCTTGCGATTGCACCCGTATGAAATAACCAAATAATCAACTAATATCATCATGGCCGCATGTATGTAGTGGTCCTACTAAACCTCCCGATAGTTGCACCTGCATAGGAGCATGTGCAATGGTTCTATCCAACCTCCTATCCATATGAAAGCAATCAAATATAACCAAGTACTGATAGCATCAATATCACTGACATTAAAGTGTCTCATCAATATCAATGACACCGAAGTGTCCTAGCAGCTGCTACAACCCTTAGTTGACCGATCAACCTATCCAACAGGTTCTCTAACACATTTGGGCCATTATCTTTCCATTTCCTTCATTCATTATTTACGTAGTTTATATTCTCAATCATATACTTGAATTGAAACATGTATTTGCTTAATAATACATGCCAACACTACGTTACGCATTTTATATTACCAGTCTCATTATGTACATTTCTGTTTCACATTATAATAGTCATGTTACCATCTCATTACACACATTGTCATCCATCACTTACCATTTGCATCCTATCCATTCACGTTAATATATCATTATTCATTATCACTAATATATGTTTA
>CANXYI010235247.1:0-11954 GCA_948208565.1 Hura crepitans | reverse complement strand
CTTTATGTCCTCAGAGGGTTGTTTAATGCTAGAGGAGCTCTCATAGGAACTTTCTTCATTACTCAAGTGCACAATCTTGGGTTCCTTAACTTTAAGGGAAATCTTAATTGTCTTACTGGGACCAAACTTTAGAGTCTCTTTAACTAGACTTTATGATACAAAAGCTTCTTGGACTTCAGGATGTAAGGTATCAATATGGATAAAACCAGAAACTTCTTTGAGCCTTTTTCACTTAGTGCTCAACATCAGAGGCAGTAAAGTCCTATTTTCCAGTGGCAAGGAGTTTCCTATGGGAAGACTCATAAAAAGTTTTTCCTATTTTAGAATTTAACTAGAATTTTGTAGATGACAAATCCTAAAAGGAAATATCCCAATGATAGAATAGTTTTGTCAACTACATAAAAAAAAGGGTATGGTTTTTTCCAAATGTCACTAATGGTAGACATCATAAGGTTAATCATCAAGAAAGGCAAATTGATAGGGTAAACATAGTAGATGTACCACAGAAGACAATAATCCAGCTCAGTCACATAATCCGCACTTCTTACTTTAGGCATAATAACATCAATGATAAATTTATGAGCAATCTAAAACTTAGCAAACATAGATGTAGAAGGTAGTTTCGACTTAAAGTTTGGTCTAACAAGATTTGTGACAATTTTATCAAACTCTTCCTTATCAATTTCAAGGCACTCTTCTATTTTCATCAATTTTACTAACTTCTTTTGTAGATTAGGAATTTCATATACCTTAGACAAAAAATTCATTGAAACTATACAAGTTTCTCCACCTAGAAACATAACAAAATACTTATTATTAATGATTTTTAGTGAGCTATAGAATTCACATACCAAATATAGGTAGTAGCGGGGGCATTCATACGTTAGAAAGTTCTTCCATTTTTGCTCACCAAACCATTTGATGATTTGGGAGTCTCTTTGCTCCATAAAATCCCAGTCAACCTTTTTTTAGAGGAACAAAGTTGAGAGAGAGATTTTTGTCATCGATGTTTTCACTAGATTTATTGACAAGCTTGAGTTTTTGGCTTGATGGGTTCTCTCTAGGGGGCACCTAACTAGATTCGTGTTGGTTGCCTTTGATTTTGGCAATTTGTAAGCCCTAATTTTTTTTGTCTCATAGTCGATTTAAAGAAAAAAAAAAGAAGGGTTTTGTTTTGGTTGATGATAAAGATGACTAAAATGAAGAATAGGTGAGGGACGAAGATGAACTAAGAGAAAGGAAACTAGAGTGAATAGAGAGAGGGAGTAGATAGATGAGTTTTTCCAAAAAAAAGAGAAAGAATAGATATCAAGAGAGAGAATGTTTTTTAAAAATAAAAAATAAATACAAAGAATTAAAAGGAATATAATAAATGAAAAATAAAAAGAAGGAGAAGAAAGAAAGGTAAAATGGCTAGGATTTTGAAAAAGGAGGAAGGAGGGAAAGGTGAAAGCATTTTCAAGAAGCTATAATAATTACACACATTGGAAACTTAAAAAGTAGCTATTAAAAATTAAAAAAGTAAGTTAACACATAGTCAATTAGTCACAAAAAATAAATGATGTGTTTTCAATCATGTGTGCACTAGAAAAGGGTTAGAAACACTAGTTTTTTTAGACACTTATCTAGACACAAAAAAAATGAGTACACTAGAAAACAAGTAGATATGATATCCATTAGAAATATGATAAAAATAATTTTTATATCTACTCTAGACATCTATCTAGTATATTGTTCTAGATGCAATTTTAACATACATTTCTATACATATTTTGTTAGAAAAGAAAAATTCAGATAAGTATAGGATAAGGTAATACCTTGTTTCTAGTCTTTAGAAGTACTAATACCCAATTTTCTTTCGATTTCACAAAATCTATCTTCCTTTAAGGGTTTGGTGAAGATGTCTACTAATTGATTCATAGTTGATATGAAATTTAGCTCGATATCTCCCTTTTGAACATGATCTCTAATGAAGTGATGACATATTTCTATGTGCTTTGTTCTAAAGTGTAGAATGGGATTCTTTGTTAAGTTAATTGCACTTGTATTATCACATAGAATAGGAATATGATCTAAACCAATTCCATAATCTTCAAGTTGTTATTTGATCCATAGAATTTAAGCAACACAACTTCTAGTATGATAGAGCAACTGAGTGTTATTTTCTACTAGACTAAGTTATTATAGGCTACCCTAGAAAGTGATAAGCTCTAAAAGTGCTTTTTTAGTCTACTCTATAGCCTATATAATCTGTATTAGAATAACCAATTAGATTAAAACTAGTATGTTTAAAATACAATAAACCTAACTTTTAATTTCCTAGAAGATATATAAGTATCCTCTTTATAGCAGTTAGATGTGACTCTTTGGGTGCAAATTAGAATCCAACACAAAGGCACACACTAAAGTGTATATATGGTATACTGGTAAGATATAGATGAGACCTAATCATTCCTCTATAGAGCTTCTCATCTATAAATTTTCCTTTTTATCTTACTCCATTTTTATAGTTAAACTCATTGGAGTAGCACAGAGCTTTGCATTTAACATTTTAAGTTCTTTGAGTAACTCTTTAGTGTACTTTACTTGATTTATAAAGGTTTCTTCCTCGCATTGCTTGATTTGTAATCCAAGATAGAAGGTGAGTTCTCCTATCATACTCATTTCAAATTCCTTTTTCATTAGCTATTCAAACTCTTTACAAAGAGATATATTAGTAGCACAAAAAACTATATCATTTACATAGACTTGAAAAATGAGCATATGAGATGATTTATGTTTAATAAAAAGTGTTGTGTTTACTTTACCTCATTTAAAATTGTGAGTTAGTAAGAAATTGCTTAACCTTTCATACCATACTTTAGTTGCTTATTTTATACCATACAAGGCTTTATTAAGTTTGAAAACATGATTTAGATGATCTAGACTTTCAAAACTAAGAGGTTGTTTTACATATACTTCTTTATTTAGAAAGCCATTCAGAAAAGCACTCTTAACATCCATTTGATACAGCTTAAAATCTTTAAAATAGGTAAATGCACATAAAATTCTAATGGCTTTTAAATGTGCAACTAGTGTAAATGTTTCATCAAAATCTATACCTTTTTCTTAATTGTAGCCTTGAGCCAAAAGTCTAGCTTTATTTTTAATTACATTACCTTGTTCATCTAACTTATTTTTAAACACCCATTTAGTGCTAATAATAGAACAATTTTTAGGTTTAGGAACTAATACCTAAACTTTATTTCATTCAAATTGATTAAGTTTTTCTTACATAGCAAGAATCCAACTTTCATGATTTGAAGCTTTAACAAAATTTTTGGGTTCAATTTGAGAAACAAAAGCTATATTACCATAGTACTGTCTTAATGCTCTTTTGGTCATAATTCTTACAAAAGGATGTATCAATAGATCTTTTTTAGGATGATATTTATGAAAACTCTAGTCTCTTGGCAGATCTAGATGTTGATCTATTGGTTATTCTATTTTGATTTCTTAATCTAGATATTGATATGATTGTTAATCTAGATCATCTTAACTCTCATTTTCCATAGTGATTTCTTTATTTCTCTCCCAACTTTCTTTTAGACATGTTTCATCATAAAAAACACACCTTTCTCTAGTGCAGATATCAGATGTATCAAATTTAACATTAATAGATTCTTCTACAAATAATGTTCTTTTATTGTATACTCTGTGTGCTTTGCTAATAAAAGAATATCCTAGAAATATGCCTTTATCAATTTTAGAATCAAACTTTCCTAGATTATTTTTATGATTAAAAATATAACACTTACAACTAAATGCTTAGAAGTAACTTATGTTGGGTTTTCTACCTTTTCATATCTCATAGGGAGTTTTTTAAAAAACTGATCTGATAGTTGTTTAATTAAGAAGGTAGCATGCTGTGTTGATAGCTTAAGCCCAGAAATACTTTGGCAAGTGATACTTATTGATCATTATTATAGCTATTTCCTATAGTGTTTTATTTTTCCTTTCTACAACACCATTTTGTTAGGGTGTTCTAAGAGTTGAAAAGGAATAGTGAATATCTATCTTACTATAGAAATCTTTAAAGCTTTTGTTTTTGAATTCTTTTCTATGATCACTTCTTATATTGGTGATCTTGTATCCTTTTTCATTTTGGATCCTCTTGCCTAATTTTTTAAAAGCTTCAAAGGCATCACTTTTATTGGCTAAGAACAGAGTCCATATGAATCTTGTGTAATCATCAACAATTACAAACACATAAGCTTTACCACTTAGACTTGTAAGTGTAATAGGTCCAAACAAATCTAGGTGTAACAATTCATATGCCATTTTAGTTGTCATTTTGTTCTTAGATTTGAATGATGACCTGGTTTGCTTCCCCATTTGACAAGCTTTACATGCATACTCCCTTTCAAACTTTATCTTTGGTAGTCCTTTAACTAGTCCTTTTCTAGATAGTTTCTCTAATGTGTAAATGCTTGCATGGCCAAGCTTTTTATGCCATATTGTACTCTGATCATCCTTGGAAATTAAGCAAGTAGCATTTTTATTTTTCAATTCCTTTAGATTGACTAAATATATATTTCCTGACCTGTGTCCAGTTAGAATAGTTTTATTTGTTATAATATCCTCTACTATGTAGTGATCTGACGTAAAGATTATTCATCTATTTTTGTCACATAGTTGATTGATACTCAATAGATTGAACTTTAAACCATCCACAAGTGAAACATCTTCAATACAAGGATTTGAGCCAATTGACCATATTCTAATAATTTTTCCTTTCCTTTTATCTCCAAAACTAACATTTCCACCATCTATTATGATCAACTTGTTAAACTTTGAATTGTCCCAAGTCATGTGTCTAGAGCAGCCACTATCTATGTACCATTTGTTTGATATATTATTCTTTAGACATACCTGTATAAACATCAAGCAGATTTAGGTACCTAATTTCTGTTGGGCCCTATTTTGTTGGTAGCACTAGAACATTGAGGTACTTCTAAACTAACAGAAGATGGTTTTACTTCTAGATTAGTAGAAGATTTTAGTTCCTTTGCTTTAGAATTTATTGATGAATATTACTTAATCCACATTAATTTTCCAGAGTTAACCTTCTTTTTATAGTAGCAGAATTTCGACACATGTCCCTTTTTATAGCAATAGAAACATGTAGTAGAAGGAATACTAGAGACATAGAAATTATGATAACATAGCTTTTAGATACAAGTTTTTGATTAAAGACATTCATTCTATATGCATTTTTATTGCTATGTTGAGATGTATTGTGAATAACATTTTCTTTTCCTTTGTCTAGTTTTGCTTCAAGTTTATCTTTTAGTATGTGTATCTCTTTGTCTTTTTCATCTCATAATTTTCTTAATATTGCACATTCTTCTCTAAATTCATTTATTCTTTTTCTAATAGAGCATGCTTCTTCTTAAGGTTACTATATTTATCATGTATTTCTTTAAAACATTGCAGCATATTTTTATAATCATTAGAAACAAATTCAGAACTGCTTACCTCACTTTCACTAGATTCTTTATCTGATCTTGAATCTTTTAGGGTGGTGATATGGACTTTTTCATCTAGACAAGCCATTAGACTAACATTCGCAATATCTTGATTTGCTTCAGATGAGCTGTCACTAGGTTCATCGTTGTCACTCCATGTTGCCACCATGGCTTTCTTCTTCTGCTTTTAAATTTCTATTTCTAATAAGGACATTTGGCTTTGATATGTCCAGATTTGTTACAACCATAGCAGATAACATCTCCAAAAGTAGGTTGATTCCTTTCTAGTTGGTGATGTTTTCTTCTAGAGAACATTTTCCTTTTCATGCCTTTCTTGTAGAACTTATTGAATTTTCTAGTGATCATAGCTAGTTCTTTATCATTAGAGGAACTATTACTACTTTCTAATTTGAGAGCAATGCATTTCTTCTTTTCTTTTATTTGTTTTAGTCCTTCAGCTTCTTCTTGATCTTTGATGACAAGCTTAAAGGATATTAGTGAGCTAATAATGTCATCATATTTTTTATTTACAAAACTTTTCCTTATTAGGACAACCATTTGATGTCTTTATTTTGAGTTTAGAGATATAACCAATTTTTTTTTTAATTTGATCTTGCTCACTGATGATATGACCAAGTCCTTTTAATGAGCTGATGATTGAAATCAAATCTATCACTCATTTGAGAGATAGTTTCATTAGGCTTCATTTTGAATGCTTCAAACTCACTCATTAAAACATAAGGTCTAAAGTCTTTAACTTGATCTGTACCTTTATATGTGGCAATAAGCTTGTCCCACATTTTTTTAGTGGTGTCACATGTAGAGACTTTATTGAACTCATTAACATCAATAGCATAATAAAGATTGTTCATTGCTTTGGCATTAATTTGAGCTTCACGACATTCATTCTCATCATAGGAAGTTTTATATTTAGCTTGGTTTGTAGTAGATGACATAGGTTTTTAATAACCCTTTAGAATAGAAATCGAGCAATCCATATCTTGTTGTTGTAGATAACACTTTATCCTAGCTTTCTAGAAGGAAAAATTTTCACCATAGAACAAAGATGGCCTGGTAAAAGATTGACCTTCATCAAAGGTAGTTTTGATTTGGTGGTTAGAGGATATTGCCATGTTTTGATAGATCTCTTTAGGTGATTAAACCTTTAGAAATGAGACCTACTCTAGTACCAGTTGTTTATACCAAAGCACTTAAGAAGGAGGGGGGGGGGGGTGAATTGAGTGTTTAAAAGATTTTTAAGAATAGTTAATTTCTGCTCTAACCTCTTTTTCTAGATAGAATAGAAAATTGTTTTCTAATAGAAGAGTATAGATCAAAATATTGGTTTTTTGAAGGGTCAGTAGAAACACAAATTTGTGAGCTTCTATTAAGAAAAATTAATTCAAGACCTTTTATAAGAGAGATAAACATAAAAACTTTATCAAGTTTTGTTAGAACACAAAATAAAAAAATAGGTAAGCAATATCTGAAAGAGTAGAGTAGAGTATAAAAACAAGACCAATAATTTTTATAATGGGTCAACTATCCCAAGCCTGCATCCACTACTCAAGATAACACACTTAAGATTTCCACTCTTTTTGACTCTTTTACTTGGCAAGAATCAAAGCCACTTACAACTTTAAAAAGCTATTCACAAATTTTTTCTAGACAGTAGAAACTCTAATGCTATATCTACCCACTTGATCTTAGCACATATAAAGTAAGAAAACAAGTTTTACAAAGAATTATCCTTTCTAAAAATAATTTCATTAGAAACTATAATTAAATTGAGGATAGAGTGTGTAATGAATAAAGCTTAGAAGTGTGAAAGTATATAAATAGGTCTAGAGCACAAATCTCTTTTGAGATGAAATTTTTGCAATACTTTGTTTCTTCTAAAAAAGTGTGTCAATAAATAGTTTTGGACCGCTTATGACTTAAAGACAACTATAATCTATTAAAAAAACCAATAGTAACTATTAAAAGTTATCATTATTTTTTTGTTACTGTCTAGAACAATTGTCTAGAACACAGTCCAGAACACTGTCTAAAACAAAGTCTAGAACACTGTTTAGAACATAAAAAGACTTGATCTGGTCAGTTGATCTATACTAATTTCTAGATGGTTCCTACTTAGTTTTTTTAAAACTTTTTAAGTTATTTTTCAAAAATAAAAACTTCATCAATGCATTGTTTATGACTAAAATGCATGCGGGAGTGTGTGATCCTCAACTTTAATTTTTACAATAATGGTCCCTAAAATCTTTAATTTGTTTGCATAAACTTCATAAAGCACAAGATTCTTTATAGGACATTTATTTGATTATTCCAAGTAATCCATCTTAAGTAAGGTCTTGAAATTATTACCAATGATACACAAAAATAGAATATAAGTAATTTAAGGTTTTTTAGATATCATCAAAATACTAATTATAGCTAATTTAGCCAATAAATATAATGACATGAAGAAGTACCATGAGCCTATTTTATAGAAGTAGGAAATGTAGGTGTATAAATGAAATTACACATAAATTTAAGGGTCAAATAGAATTTTAGTAAATTACAACTAATGTAGTTGGAACAATTTGATGAAATTATAAAAATTTATGTAAAATATTATATTGGTCGAAAATAGCTTTAAAAAGAATTTAATAATATATAAAACTATTGTATTAGAGATCTTAAAAATATTGTATGAATTAAATATGTGTATATGACATAATGTGAATAAATGGATTAATATGTCAAAATTTTAAGTAGTGTTGATGTAATTTTAAACTTTCTGTAATGGTTAAACTATATGTAAAGCTTATATCTTTAGAGTGATAAATTGTTAGTCAATAAACATTGAATTCTTAAGTGGATTTGATTTTATATACTGACATAATAGTGTTAATATTTATTATTATAGAGTTATTAAATTAGTATGAGGAAATTTATTACCAAATTGATTATTGATATACAAATTGAAATTCAACGAAATGAGTATACTTAGTATAGAAATCTAATATTAAAAGGAATGAAAGTAATTAATAATAAGACCCTGATAAGCCTTATTAGAATTCAAGATAAATTGGCTATTAGATATTATTGATTATAACTAGATATTGTTGGCTTAATTGAGCCTATTGTTTAGTAGGCTTATGTCCTTATTATTATCAGATACTATATGCCGTGTGTGTCTTTTAAATATGCAACTTTCATATTTAATTCATTTAATTTCCATATTCAATTTACCTATGTTGTAAATCATTTAACCAATTAATTGGTTTTCTTTTTTTTTTTTATCAAACTTATTATTACAATTTATTAATCAAATTATTATTCTTATTATTTATATGTGAAATTTCTTATTCATGCTTAAGTTCTCCAAATTTTGAATAGAGCTAATTTAGTAGTTTTATTCTTAAGTGTACTACCTCATTAATCTTATAGTAGACAATACTAGCTAAGACAACATGATCCATAAGATGCCAAAAAGATATTAGAGTAGTTAATTATATGGAGAATATTATGGTAACAAAGTATGTAAAGCCCTAAAATTTTAAGGTTCAAAAAGAACTATTCCAAAACTCAAATAAGGTATTAGGACCTAAAGAGGTTAGTTGGATTTATGAAAAGTGAGAATTTTAACTTATTTAAGGACTTAAGAGTTTAAAATATGATTATAGAAAGGGAATTGAAATTTAAGAATAAACATCTGGATACGCATTAAATCATATAATTTAAAAAATACAAGAAATAAAAGAAAAGAAAAGAGAATCATATTAAAAAATTAAAATTAATAAATCAAAGAATGAATATGGAAATCTACTTTAATTAGTTAATCAACTTAAGATTTACATGTCTTAATAATAATACTAATACTTGAATAATTTTTAATAGGGATTAAAGAAATTAATTTAAATAGTCAATTGCAAACATATGCTTAATATAAAATAAGAAATTTACTTGAAACAATTAAACATCAATTGCGAGAGAATTTATGGGAAATTACTTGAGTTAAAAATTAATTGAAGACTATACAAAATACAAAAAGAAATTAACAATGATTTATATAAAGAGTATAAGAGAAAACAAATAACAAAATAAATAAAAAAATAAATGCAAAAAGGGAAATAATAAAAGAATGAAGTGAAACTTTAGGAACATTCATTTATCCAAAAAAATCCTCTTTGATTTTAGACTTAAATTCCAATTTTTCATATGTTCTCTCTCTTAGTTTTCTAGGAATGGTAACAAAAGAATTGACATTCTTCAATTAAACTATGCCATTAATCTCCTTACCCTCATAAGTAATTTCAAGAAATTGAAAAAATGATGAAGAATTAGAGAAGAGGGAATTGGAATAGGAGAGGGTTGAATAAAAAATAGAAGAACAATAAAAAGAAAGAGGAGGACACATAATTAAAGATAATTTGACAATTTCACAGAATAAGCTCCCTTTTCCAATCTAATTTCAAGAAGTAAGGAGAGCTACAAGGTCTATAGAATCCTTTCTACCTGTAGTTTAGAAATTGGATAGAGTCTTTTGTTTTGCAATTTCTATTATGGGGAAATTCAAAAGCTGCTACATTTAGAAATGGAGGTTAGTGTTTTCTAGTCTTGATACTTTATCAGTCTGTTATATTTTGTATCTAAATTTTAGTATGTGATTGTTATGGAATTAATGATGGGCTTCAGTCTATGCCAAAGTCTGGAGAGTGTAATTTATAAGCTTGTTAGGTTTTAATGGTGAGACCTTTACTAAAATACCCTAAGGCATTTTGGTTTGGCCCATTCTTATCTTACAAACCCTTTATCTTTTTCTAATGTGGTACAAATCCCACTTCCTTCCTCCTTTTCTTTTTCTTATTATCCAACACTCCCTCTCAAGTCCAACTGCATTAGCCTAGTTATCACTTGCCTTTAATTTTTTTCATCTTGGGCTTGTGTTCGTTTTAAGTCTCAAAGGTCAATGGTCTATTTTCTATGCTTGGAGGCCATAAGTCTCCTTTTTTCTACTTAGGCTTGTATTCTTTTTCTAAACCTTAGAGGCCACAGGTGCTTGGGTTTTCCTCACTGAGCCTTCCTCTCTATTTTTTGGGATTTAAGTCTTAGGCTATAATTCTCTAACTTCTTTTATAGTTCTAACTTATAATTTTATTGAACTAACTCACCAAGTTTCAAGCTTTATCATGGACCTTTGGGATTTCTTTTAGACCACAAGGCCATTTGGGCTTTGATACCATATTGTGAAATTCGAGAAGAGCCCTAGTCTATGCCAAAGTTGGGAGAGTGTGGTTCATGAGTTTGCCAGGTCTTAATGGTGAGACCTCCACCAAAATGATCTAAGGCATATTAGTTTAGCCTATCTTGTAAAGCTCATGATTTGAGGCTCTATGAATAGTACCATAGGGTCCGAAAAGTGTGCTTAGGTTGTCGAGTCACTTGCACATGGACCGAGGCAATGGAACTTTAAGGGGCTTTAAGTTGATGATAAAGTTGAAATTTAAAAATTTAATAGAACCAATAATTTATTTTAAGCACTAAGGAATGCATCTGTGCAATAAAAATTTTTCGGCCCAGGATTGGCCTGGGATGTGCCCAGATGGACTTGAAAATAGCAGACCCTAAAGCTTAAAAATTCCACTGGATCCATTGGTGAAAGAATTTTTAGATTCCGAGGTCATTTGCAAATTCTCAAAATTTTTAAGGTTGGCATGCAAATTGAGGTAGTCTGAAAACTGTGTTATCGATGGAATCTGGGCATAAAAATTTACGAGCAAATAGAGGGGATTAAAATATGAATTTTGAAAAGAACAGCATAATTTTTTGAGGTCCGAGTGAATTACTATGAATTTTTAAAGTTTGCCAAAAAAATTAAGATGGTTCGGGATTTTTAAGACCACCCTTGACATGTTAAAGTGGGACTCACCTCATTCCAAGTGGCCAAGGAGGCTTGCAAAGTGGCAAACCTCACTTGACAAGTGGATTTCCACTTGGAATGAAGAAAAGTCTTCTTCCTCCTTTTCCTTGCTATTGCTGACGCTAGAGGAGAAAAAATCTAGCCATAACTTTCTCATCTCTTCCCTAAAATGGGTAATTCTAGTTACTAAATTCAATTTTATCTGTTAGGCATTATAGGGAAAAAGAATTAGGCAGAAAAGACTTCTCAATTAAGAGATAAAAATAATCAAAGTTTACTAGTTCAGATAGTCTTGAGAAGTGACCCTTAGGTGAGTTCTTGGCTGTTTCTCCTCTTTTCCTTAGGTTTTTTTTACTGCCATTTGATGCTAGAACCTACCTAACACCTATGTGATTATGTGTGTGAGGTGTTTGTGGAAATTAAAGGGTAGCTTAAAGTCTACAAAGGGAGAGGGAAGTCACCGTGGAAGCTGGATAACTTGGGATTCTTATAGATTCAAAGGAAATTTATCACTTGTAAGTGAACTTCAGCCTTTCTTT
>CANXYI010235213.1:0-26976 GCA_948208565.1 Hura crepitans | reverse complement strand
TTATAATTTTTATTGCCATAAGCTCTAAGTGCATTTGTGTATGTATTTGAATATGCTTATGTTATACGATTGGTGATGAAAACTAAATCAAGCCTAGTTAAGTATGTGTGGTCGAATGGCTTTATAAGTACATATGCATGATGATTCATAAATTGAGGATATTGAAATGTATACATGTTTCACCCATTATGATGATTTCAATATGATTACTAGCAAAAAAAAAACAAATTTTATAACCAAAATATGGCTCAAACATGAAATGAGCTTAAAAAGAGTCTTTTAAAACACATTATGCCATATAATGAGAAATTGAAGAACATGAAGGCATAAATTGTCCTAAATGGATTTATAACCTTAGTTGAATGTATGTATGCATAATGCATGCCAAAAATCCATAAATGAGATGGATATTGTGATTGGTTGTGCATATGTCACAAATATGGCATAATGGTATGTTAAAATGAGTAAAAATGCTAAAAATGATGTTTTCAATAAAAATGAATAGTTTTAGTTATGCAATGGCTAAAATAAGTAAATTAAAAGCTATATAAGTTTATTTAATGAGGTGAAACTAAACCTAATGGTTTTTAGCCGATGAGATGCAACAACTAGGGAATGGATAGGTTGACTGGTTAGCTTGGGGATATAGCAGCTGCTAGGACTTCGGTGCTTAGATGATGAACCAAAAGTTCACTTTTAGTCTTACCTATGCATAGATGTGCTAAGATCTTTGAAACTATATAGGTGCAGCCACAAGGTCCTATAGGGCCATTGCACAAGCACATATGGGTGTAGCCGCATGGTCCCATGAGGCTATTGTATAAGCACATGCGAGTGTAGCTGCATAAGTCTAAATGGGCATTACACAACTTATTTTTGCTAGTGCAATAGCCAAAAGGTCCAAAATGTGGGCCATTGCACAACTCATGATCCTGTTATCCATAAGTTGAGATTATTCAAACTAAGCTTAAGTAAAAAGGGGCAAACAAAAAAATTAACACTTAATGCATGACAAGTGTATCCTGGTACAACTCCTATGTCCATTACTCCTTACAAGATGGCACCTACTGAGTTGAAAGAACTGAAGGTGCAATTACAAGATCTGTTAGACAAGGGGTTTATTAAACCCAATACTTCACCTTAGGGAGCCCCTATTTTGTTTGTGAAAAAGAAAGATAGGTCACTTCAGTTTTGCATTAATTATAGACAGCTAAAAAATTGACAAGGAAGAATAAATATCCCCTACCCAGAATAGATGACCTTTTTGACCAATTGAGAGCTGCAAGTGTATTTTCGAAGATTGATTTGAGATCTAGGTACCATCAGTTGAGAATTAAGGAAGCTAATATTCCTAAAACTACTTTCAGGACTCAATACAGGTATTATGAGTTCTTACTAATGCCATTTGGGATCACTAATGCCTTAGCAGCTTTTATGGATCTAATGAACAGAGTGTTTCAACCACACCTAGACTAGTTTGTTATGGTATTTATTGATGATATCCTAGTGTATTCTAGGACTAGAGAAGAACATGAAATGCATTGTAGAGTTGTGTTATAGACTCCAAGGGAGAAATAGTTATATGCCAAGTTGAGTAAGTGTGAATTCTAGCTGAATGAAGTAGCTTTTCTAGGACATGTAGTATTAGTAGAGGGTATCAAAGTAAACCCTAGTAAGGTTAAGGTAGTATTGGAATGGGAACCTGCGAGGAATGTAACAGAGATATAGAGTTTTTTGGGTTTAGTTGGGTATCATAGAAGATTTGTGAAAGGATTTTCTATGATTGCAGCACCTATGACTAGATTGATCAGAAAGAATGTAAAATTTAAGTGGCATGCAAAATGTTAAGAGAGTTTTCACAGTTGAAGACGATGTTGATAGAAGCTCCTATCTTAATTCAACTTGAACAGGGTAAGGATTTTATTGTGTATAGTGATGTCTCACTTAATGGATTGGGTTGTGTATTGATGTTGGAAGGAAAAGTGGTAGCATATGCTTTAAGAGAATTGAAACCTAATAAAAGGAACTACCCTACTCATGACTTAGAGTTAGCTAGCATCATTTTTGCTTTGAAAATTTAGAGGCATTATATGTATGGTGAGAAGTGTAATATCTACACAGACCATAAGAGTTTGAAATATCTCCTTACTCATAGGGAGTTGAACCTAAGGTAGAGAAGGTTGTTGGAACTGATTAAAGATTATGATTGTTTGATTGACTACCACCTAGAAAAGTAAATGTGGTAGTAGATACTTTAAGTAGAAAGTTTATGGTAACCTTGAAAGCTATGAATGGTAGACTGCAGTATATAAGGAAAGATGTTATCTTTTTTGAACTTTAGATTAAACTAGATTTTAATTAGCAAATCAAGGAGGCACAGGGTAAGGATAAACAACTATTACAACTTGTAGGTAAAGTTAAAGAGGGAAAAGTAATAAGATTTGAACTAAGTGAAGATGGATATATTTATTACCATGGCAAGTAATATATACCTAGTACAAATGACCTGAGGTTATAGATACTGAAGGAGAACATAAAGCCCCTTATTCTTTGCACCTTGGTAATATAAAGATGTACTTAGATTTGAAGTCTCAATACTGGTGGTCAGGTATGAAAAGGGATGTAGTAGAATATATGGCTAGATATCTAACATGCCTACAAGTAAAAGCTGAACATCAGATTCCTTTTAGATTGCTACATCCTATAGCAATACTAGAATGGGAGTGCAAAAAGGTTACAATGGACTTTATAATGGGACTACCTATGACCAAGAATAAGTGTGATATAGTGTGGGTGATTGTTAACAAACTAACTAAAACAACTCACTTTATTCCTGTTAGAATGGATTTCTCATTGCAAAGATTGACTAAATTGTACATTAATGAGATTGTCAAACCCCATGGTGTACCTATGGCTATTATTTTAAATGGGGATCCTAGATTCACTTCTAGGTTTTGGAAGAAACTGCATTAGTCATTGGGCACCAAACTAACTTATAGTACAACCTTTCACCGTCAAACAAATGGATAATTAAAAAGGGTGATACAAGTGCTTAAATATATGTTTCATAGCTATGCCATTGAATTTAAAGGTAGCTGGGACCAATATTTGTCTTTAGTAGAATCTACTTACAATAACAGTTATCCAGCCAGTTTGGGCATGGCACCTTGTGAAGCACTATATGGTAGAAGATGTAGAACTCTTTTCTACTGAAGTGAAGTTAGGGAAAACAAGATTTTAGGGGTTAACCTAATCAAAGATGCAAAAGAAAAAGTGATGGTTATCAGGGAAAGATTGAAAGTTGCAATTGGGAAACAAAAGTCCTATGCTGATTTGAAAGGAGGGATATTGAGCAAATAGTGGGTAACAGAGTGTTTTTAAAGGTATCTCCATGGAAGAAAATGCTTAGATTTAGGAAAAAGGGGAAATTAAGTCCTAGTTTTATTGGACCCTATAAGATTACAAAAAGAGTGAGACCACTAGCATCCATCTGGGTTACAACAGATTCATGATGTATTTCATGTTTCAATGCTCAGAAGGTACATATCATATTCTTCTCATGTAGTTCAAGTAATAGATATTGAGGTACAGCTAGACCTAAGCTATATTGAATAACCAATAGAGATTCTGGCTCGAGAATTGAAGCAGTTGAGAAATAAAACCATCCCTCTAGTTAAAGTATTCTAGAAGCACCATAACGTAGAAAAAGCCATATGGGAACCTAAGGAGTAGATGAAAAGTCAATATATGCATCTATTTACTCTAGGATAATTTGGAGGATGAAATTTCTTAAGAGGGGAAGAATTGTAATGCCTATAAGTCAAGGCTCTGTGAATAACACCTCCGAGGCTCGAAAAGTGTGCTCGAACTACCAAGTCACCTTCACGAGACTTGAGGCAAGGTATACCAGTCATGAAACTTTAAAGGGCTTAAAAATCATGAAAATGACATAATTTAAAGATTTAATAGAACCAATAAATTATTTTAGGCTAAAATCTAGTGGTATGTGGGCTCAGATGGATTTAAGTTGAGAATGATCGAGGATGTGCTCGAATAGACCTAAAAATACCATACCCTAAAGGTCAAAAGTTCCCTTGAGACCATTAGTAAAGGAATTTTTAAATTTTAAGGTCTTTTACTAATCCTTCTAAATTTTAGCTTTGCACATAAATTAAGGTAGTTAGTTAATTATCTTATCGAGTAAATTTGGCTGTGAAATTTTATGAGGCCCTAAATAGGCCCAATCAAGGATTTTTAAAATTAACATAATAATTTTTAGAGGACCGAGTGAATTTTAAAAATTTCCTAAAGTTTCTAATGAAAGCGAGCATTTTTGGGGTGCTCGGGTGACACATGTCACCACCCGAGCCACTATAAAAGGGCTATAGTGCCACTTAAGCCTCTACATGGGAAAACCCAGTCACCCCTCCACCTTTCTCTCTTTTTTTGTTCTTCTCTCACCCGATGCCATCTTTACCTTTCCTCCCCCATTTTCATGGCTACCTAAGCTCTTTTCTATCTCTAATCGCAAAAAATTATTTATTTAGGCAGTAAATAGTCCTTGAAGGTTTTAGAGGCCATAGATATCTATAAAATCCAAGAAAAATCTAGAAATATCAAGTGTACATAAAAGGGAGTTTGAAAAATCAATTTCAAGTGTAAGTATTTTTCTTCCCTTTTTTATTTTATTTCCTTGGGGATTTTATCCTTCTAAGGGAGCCTATGTTGTCGGATTTTGGTTTAAAGGCTTATAGAATTTTTAAGGATTTTTAAAGGCATTTTCGTGTGTATGTAAGCCAAGGTGTGGGTGGAATGCAACAAGGTAATTCATGAGCTTAAAGTGTAGAAAAGGCCTTGCAATTTAGAGAGGTATGTAAAATTTAGTGCATTTAGGATATACCATGATATATTTAGGTATGATTTAGCATGAAATGTTGTATAAAATGTGAGGATTATATGGCTAAAGTATATGTAATCATGAATTAGGCTTGTATTAATGCTAATTGTGTGTGGTTTGAATAGTTTGAATGGTGAATTAGTGAAATGGATTGATGGAAGGGTGAGAGGTTACTTTGGTTGAGCGGCTTATGTGTGTGTGGGTGATGTGTTATGGCTTAGTTCATGTAGGAATTAGTGGCTTTTAGTGTGTATGATATGAAATTAATGAATTGTGTATGTGTATAGTGAAGAAGAAAGTTTTGGTGATGTTTTTGTGAGTGGCTAAGAGGTGATTTAGGTTGCAAGGTGGGTGTATGCCATGGTAGCATGGGATATTGAATGGGAAATGGTATGTTAAGGGTAGTATTGTATGTGTATATGGTGAATTTGATGGAAAAATGCTTGTAGACATTTTTCATGGTATGGCAGAGGCATGTACAAGGCATATCAAGGCTTGGTTTGCATGGTATGTGATGTGTGTGTTTATGTGTATGTATGCTTAAATGATGCCAATGTATGTGTATGTGTGATTGAATATGAATAAAAGCATGTATATGGCCATTAGCAACCTATGTTTGAAAGGTATGTGAGGTGAGTTAGGCATGATATACTTATCTATGGCCATTAGTAACCTTTTGTCTGAAAGGTATATGAGGTGAGTTGGGCATGATATACATGTTATGGCATGGTGTGTGTGTGGGGGAATGGCATGGCATTTTGAGCATGGAATGTGCAATGTGAAATTGGCATGAGATATGTAAATATGTATGAGTAATGAGGCATGAAAATGAATAGATAGTGGCAAGGAATTAAGGGTTAAATTTGAGTTAAAATGTGATTTGAAGATGACTTAAAATGGAATAGTACAATGGACCTAAAAATATAACCTAAAATGGCATGTAATTGGACCTAAAATATGGATATTTTGTAAGACTTATATAGAATGAATTTGAGGCCACTTTTAGGGCCAATTGAGATGTGCAAATGGATAAGGCTATAGGCCTATGGCAATGTGTGAGAATGGATGCAAATGGCAAAGAAAAATGCTAAGAGAAGGATATGTTATGGACTTATAATTGTGTACATAAAACATGAAAATGACCTATAATTGTCTATGCAAAATGGCTTAGGGACTTATGCATTGACAATTCCTTGAACTTGGACATAAATGGACTTAAAATAACGGCTTAAATTAGGCTTAAAATGGACTTAATTATGCC
The DNA here is from genome assembly GCA_948208565.1 of Hura crepitans. NCBI lineage: Eukaryota > Viridiplantae > Streptophyta > Magnoliopsida > Malpighiales > Euphorbiaceae > Hura > Hura crepitans. The sequence continues at coordinate 20,818 of CANXYI010235213.1, read as the reverse complement.
TAAGAAAGTGACTTAAATTGGCTTATAAAAATAGATAGTAACTATCCGGTAGGACAAAAAATGACCTATAACTATCTAGGTTAAATTTTGACTGTCAAAATAAATTCATAACTGACTGTTAATCAGACTTAAATATTATAAAATGATGATGAGTAAATAAATAAACATAAAATAAGGTTAGATGGCCCATTAATTAGACACCCACTGGATTAGTTAACCAGCCAAATTAAGGATTAGCAATTTCTAGATGTTTAATAATGATTTTTTGGATATTGGGAGGTCTACGAACTGATCCCTACCATCCTTTAAAAGTGTTTGATAGTGATATTGGATATTGAGAGATTTACGGACTTATCCCTGCTATCCATTGGAGTTCCTTGCTATTGATTATTTGGATATTAGGAGGTCTATGGCTGATCACTGCTATCCATAGTGTGACTTGTTGTTATTTTGTTTGAGATATTAAAAGGTCTACAAACTGCTCCCTACTATCTCTTGTCTAATATTAGGAGGTTTAAGTGAACTCATCCTTACTATTAGACTAGGTCGATGCAGCGGTCGGGGTTCATAATGTGGGCCACTACACAACTTTTTAGTTTCCTCTTAGTCCAGTGTCTTTAAATGTAGTCTATATAGTCAGACCTATTAAATTATATTAAATTAGTGTACATACCTGATTGATATCAAATCACTAAATGATTAAATTAACTAAAAATTACCACAATGGCATAATTGTAATTAAATGTATTGGGAGACTAATTAATTGGAATTAATGTCTTTCATGAATTTAATCTCTGCATTGTATTTATAGGATATTATTATGTTTGAGTGCCTACATGTGACATGTTTTAATGAATTAGATTCACCACTGAGTTTTACACTTAGTATACTAGTGTTTTTATGCATAGGTTACAAAGGTAAGCAATCCAGCCTTGAAGATCTTGCAGTGTAGCAGCACAGACTGTGAAGGGTACATAGATGTCTTTTTCTTTATTTTATTAGTTAGCACTTATGTAAACACTGTAGGTTATGGGTTTAGCATACTTAGATGCTGCTAGTGTTTTTATATATTAAAAGAATAGGTGTGATATATATAAATAAGTTATTTATCTGAATGACTTATTTCTATGGTTTTTTGATAATTGTGGGCCTGGGCCCTATGTAATTGTGATGTGTTTGTTGATTGTGTGATGAGGTTATTGAGGGGACAATAAGTATCTTAAAAGAGAAGTTAGATTGATAATAATATTAGAAGTGCTTTTACAGGTGAAAAAAAATTAAAATGTCAATGAGTAGCCATTGTGTTGCCCAATTTTTTGCAACATGTAAAGTGTTTGTTAAACAATTTTCTAGGTCTATTATACCTCATATAAGAATGATTAAGGGATAAACTAGGAAATATAGCAAAATCTAATAAAGTTATAAAATAGTCTGTAAGTGTTAAGAAGTGGAGACCTGGAGTAATTTTAGGAGGGGTGACCTGGTAGGAAGTGCATTGCCTGTCAGGTTTCTTAGGAAGTCCGATAGAGGGTGTCACACATCTCTCATATGGATATATAAGAGCCTGAACATGGTAGCTTAGACTAAAAAGAGCCATCACTTTTTTCAGGGCTTCATATTGGACGTCTTTGTGTGTAATCTTCCTTGGTCCTTTTCATTTTTTGTGATTGCTTTTCTTTTTTATTCTGACATTGCTTTTCATTGGTTTAGGCCTATAAGCTTCATTTATTACCACAACCATATGAGTTGGACATTTTTTGTTGGTATCTAGTGATGGACAAGTGGGTTCATCCATTCTCAGGGCCTTGGAATGCCTCCTCTTTAATGTAACATTGCCAGTATCTTAGTTCCCGGGCTTGGACTAATTTGAGTAATCCTACACATATAGATATATTGTTAGTGATTTAGTGCATTTCTTATAAGGTTAACACTTGCTTTTTTTTTTTAGATTTACTTAGTGTGGTGGGTCTTTCTTATTAAGGAGGTGTCCGACTTCCTTCACTCTATCTGAGAACTATCCTCTTGAAGAATTTTGCTAACTACCCTAAAGGCCTATTCCTAGTTTTTAAGAGAGAGAGAGTGATAAGCTAGCATATGGGCCCTGATGCATATTATATCCCTTAAGGTCCTCCTAACTAGATGTTATTTGGAGATATATAGATTATTTAGAGTTCGTGTAGGGCATAACTACAATTATGGTTAGGGATATATTGGTAGAGATAGATAAAGAGGATTATTCCTCTTAGGCATCCACCCATTTACTTTCTCAGGTGCCTTACACTTTAGCCTTTACCCCTTAGGTATATTCTTGATGTTTGTTTTGGTCTTCTGAGTGCAGTTTCTAACTTTATCTTGTAGCCTTCTGCTCCTATTTCTGAGGCTAAGCCTTCTTCTTCTAAGAAGAGGGCTAAGATAGCTCCTAACTCTAAAGGGCCTCAGTTTTCACTTGCTCCTGTATATACTCCCCGGGGTGAAGCTACAACTTTAGCAACTAGCTTTTAATCGATGCCTAGTGAGGTTGTTGGTACTTTTATCGATGTGCCTAAGCTAAGTTACATGTGATATGGCATTGATAGGGAGTTAACCTCTGCACACCTCAAAATTAAGGACAACTGGCCTGTGCCTTTTAAGCTGGCCAAGACCACACTGGTATGACCTTTGTAACCTCTTAACCTTGTTAATTTCATTATGCATAACATTTTTTACATGAGTTTTGCTATGTTAAGAGGGCTCCGTTAAGAGGACTGCTTAGGTAGTGGAGGCTTCTAGGTGAGCGAGGGCAAATGAGACTCGCGTCCTCACTGTAAGTCATTTCTTACAATTATTAGTTATGTATGCATGAAATGAGATGTATTGATCCCTTATTCTTTTCATAGAATGAGCTGACCAAGAGGGTGGTTATGCTTCATGATGCTCAAAGAAAGATAAGGGCATTGAAAATTTTTGAGAAATTGGTGCTTTCTTTAGATGACAAGGACACAGAGAGTAAGGAAAAGATAAAGATGATAGCAGCCTTTATTCTTTTGTTGATAAGCCCTCAGTCTTTGTATATACATATGATCAGAACATTTGATATAGTATGCACATTCTTTTATTTAAATACATTTACACTTGAGCAAAAAGTAACGTACAAAGAAACTTTTTACAATAGAACAAACTATTCTTCGTGAGTGTATGAAGAAACCCTTCCATCTTATGCATATGACATCCCTTATAATATGGAGTTCTTGAGGCATAAGAATGAGCAAAACTCATGGTAGATCATCCATGTAACTTTAAAGCTAAAGCTCAATAGCATTCTTTAACATTTCATCATTGAGATAAAGGGTACAGGCTTTCGAGCATTATATTTTCAGTAATACCTCTCAATTAATCTATTTTAGCATTCATGGCCATATCAAAGACCTTTCTTCAAATAAATATCTCATCAATAGTGTAGTGTCATTTCAATTAATACCGTGATAGGTGGTTGCCTTCAAATGACCAAGGTAAGTCATGGTATCACATAGTATGGTAAGATAACTATAATTCACATAAGATTCATCAAAAAATATGACAACCCTTAAGTTATCTAGCAAGGATCGATATACTGCTTCAATACCCAGAACTTCAATAACTCCAATCAAGTGATTGTTGTGTATCTAACCATTTATTATCTTAAACCTTGGACTCTTCTTATGCATCCATACTTTAGCTAGCATTCCAGAGTATAGTCTATGTGGACCTCCCTTTTCTTTTGCTACTGTGCTCTATGTAGACTAGAGCTCACATCTCCCTAATACAAGTTCATGCAAGCATACTTTGAGTTACTTAAGGGTGGTCCATGCAAACTTTACTATCGATTTCATCTACCTTGAGGACCGTATGGACATCTTATATGTTTAGGTTTCCTTATCCTTGTAGTGTTAGGAATTTTATTATTATAAATACTTCCCTTTCCAAGCTAATAATGTTATTTTACCTTGTCTCTCCCCTTTAGTCATCAATTGTTCTCAGTCCTCGATTTTAAAGTCACTTGGGATTCTTCGATTCTTCCTCCCTTTTTTGCTCTTAAATTCTTGAGGAAGGTGAAGATAGACCTAAATTTTCTTTATGCCACTCTCTACTATTGGGATCCCATTTTTCATGTTTTTGCCTTCAATCATCAAGAGATTGCACCCACACCTACAGACCTTGTTGCCATCATGAACTTTGACATTTCTTTAGATGTTTTTTTTGCCATCCCCTATTTCAATGATCATTACCCCACGGACATTGTGCTTGCCTTGGGGGTTTCACCTTTAGTGGTTTAGAAGACTATTCCAGATATAGGCCTAATCTGTTTACAAATAATTCTTAATTTTGCCAATTAACTTTTGCTTGGTTCAATAGAATAGGTGAAATGTGTCTTGTTATGCGTACTCGATGACTTGTTAGTGGTTACTTATAGGGACAAGTGTTGTGATCATAAAGTGCTTTAAATTTTGATCAAAGTCTATTCTAGGAATAACCCTTTTGGTGTCATTGCTGCTAAGACCATCCAAGGATTGGATGCCTTAAAGAAAGGTGACATCAACTTTATAGTTAGAAGTCCTCTACTCTTACAAGTTTGTTTCTTTGCTTAGAGAGTTTGTTTTGGGTTTTCCCTTTAGCTTTTGTTTTTCATACCCTAATTTTTGCCTAGCATGCCTATGAGGGTTTTCACACTAGCAAGTTTGCCTAACTTTTGCCTTAGTGGTCCTTTTTGGATTTTCCAACCTAACGGTTTTTTTTAGATATGGTTGTAGGAGAAGCTAAAGCTACTTGTTACGTCACCTAAGAAGATTTGGACCAAATATGCCCCAAACCATCATTGTGAGAGGAAACTTGAGAGAAAATTTAGCACATTGGAAATATGGACTACATGGCTTAGTGAGGTCACTAAGTTTCAATGGATATGTCCTTAGTGGAAGATCTCTCACTTTTCTCTATCTTGCTATTCAAATTGTGTTCTATTAATTGGATTAAGGCATGCAATGTTTTTTGTTCCTTATCAAAATTAGAAATAGTTTGGTTTGATGCAACAAGTCCCTCCTAAACCTTTAGGCTTTCAAGGTTGATGCTTGACACAGCATTTCTTGTGCTTATATTCAGACTTTTGGAAACATCATTTTATGCTAAAGAATATGCCTAATTATGAAGCTAGTAATACCAGTACAGATAATCATTAAAAAGATTGGATTTTTAGTACATCAAGAGATGACAGGACACTTTACTAAAGAGAAGTAATGAGGGTACATCTTCTACATCTAGAAAGAAAGCTTGTATCTAGACTTTTAGAGTTCATTTATTTGTATGATTTTTCTCACTAAATGGAAGTTTGCATACCACTAATCATAACCGAGCATTTCTAATCATTATTTACATTTTTACTAACCTACTTAATCTTGGTAAATATATTAGTTGCCCTTTGATAATACTACCATTATCAATCAACCTTTACAAGTTTTCTAAATTTAATATTTTCTCTCTATTCCCCTAACTTTTGCATAAAGTGCCTATTTTTAGGTTTTCACCTCATCAAGATGCCTAAATTTTGCCTAAGCTGCCTCTTTTGGGGTTTTTAACTTAGTGGACCTTTTTCTTAATTTAGAAAAAGTACTTTTTCAATTTATGTTCATGGATTTTGAAAACTCATTACCTTCTAAATCTGAGATTTTGACACCTCTATGATTAAGTACTTTCTTCACTATGTATGGACCTTCCCAATTGGGCTTAAACTTTCCTCTAATGTCTGTTAGCAAAGGCCTAGTTTGTTTCAAGACAAAATCACCTTCTTGAATGGAACTTGGCATGACTTTCTTATTGTAGGCCTTAGCAAGCTTTTTTTTATATATTTGCATGTGATATAGAGCTTTCATCCATTTTTCATCAACTAACACCAGCTGTTCATATCTAGCCCTTACCCATCTAACTTTTGGCACTTCTACTTCTAAGACCACTATTAGTGAAGGAACCTCTATTTTTATTGGCAATATAGCTTTGATTCCATCTACCAGTGAGTAAGGCATGACATTCATTAAAGTTTTAACAATCAACTTGTAACCCCAAAGTGCAAAAGGTAACATTTCCACCTATTCCTTATACGTAACTATCACTTTCTACAAAATTTTCTTGACATTTTTATTAGTTGCTTCTGCTACACCATTGGCTTAAGGCCTATAGGGGGAAGATTTATGGTGTTCAATCTCATACTTCTATAAGAGCTATTTGGTTTCACCTTGAAACTGTACTTCATTGTTTGAAATTACTTGTTATGGCAACCCATACCTATAAATGATGTTTCTTTCAATAAATTTAGCCATCTGCCTTACTCCCAATTTATTAAAAGATTCAACTTTTACCTACTTCAAAAAGTAGTCAGTTGCCCCCACTATGTACTAGTGACCCCTTGCTACTTATAGCCTTATTTCTTCTATTATGTCAATTCCCCCACATAAAAAAATAGCTATGGAGAAGACAAACGGGTTCATTTTATTAGTGGTAAGTGACTTAGGTTGGCATAGATTTGGCACTTGTGGCATCTCTTGACAAAATTGCAATAAGTTGTTTCTATGGTCAATTAGTAATACCCCAGTCTCATGATCTTCTTTGCTACATTTCTCCTATTCATATGTAGACCACACATATCCTCATATACTTTTACTAATATCTTCTAGGCTACTACTTCATTTACACACCTGAGATGAATGCCATTGTAGTGCCTTTTGTATAGCATTTCTTAGATAGAAATGAACTTAATAAATAGTTTTTGTAGTACTTTCTCATCTTTTCCAATTACATGTTTTAGATATCCCTTAGTCTCTAAGTATGTCTAAATGTCATGGTACCAAGGCAAGTTAACATTTGTCTCTACCTCTGTGGTGCTAACTATGCTTGTGTATGTCAAAAATCTTCATTTAGTGAAGTACATTGGCTTCGGCATATCCTTCTTAGTGAGATCAGCTACTGACATTAGGGTTGCTAGGGCATCAGTTACCTAAATTTCTTCTCTTAGAATGTGATGAAAGGTACAACTGTCAAAAGCCTCTGAGAAGTTTATGACTGTTCTGAAATACCTAATGAGATTCTCATATTTAACCTCCCAGTTACCTTTTACTTGCTATATCACTAATATGGAATCACCACACATATCAACTATTTTTGCCCCTAGTATTCAGTGACGTTTTTGGTTGCCTGAAAGTCTAACTTCCTTGTAAAGAACATTTATTCCTTTTCTTGGCTAATAATTAATGCATCAGCACCTATACCTTTTTGCTTAACTACTCCATCAAAGCACATTTTCCATCCTTCCTAGGATATTGCTCTTAAGTATTCATTTAAAAAGTCAAATTCTACCTCCTCACTCTTAATCGGTTGTTGTGCTAGGAACTCAACTACTACTCATCCTTTAATTGTCTTCATGGTTACATAAGAGATGTCAAACTCTTCCAATAATGAAATCTATTTGCCCATTTTACCTACTAAAGATGGTGCAGTCTATAGATACCTTAGAGGGTTATGTCTAGCTACTGCCTTCACTTTTATGACTAAAAGTAGTGGCAGAGCATTAAGGGAAATTAGGGCCCCTATGGAGTACTTCTAAACATATCTTCTCCACTGAGTAGCTTCTTACTTAAGTAGTAAACTGCATTTTCTACCTTGAAATAATCTACTTGTGCAATTAGGGCCCCTATGGAGTACTCATCTATTACTAAGTACAAGATTAGCACTTTCCCAGTTTGGGTGGTTTTATGACTAGAGGTTTGGTTAACTATTGCTTAATGGCTTTGAATGCCTTTTGACAATCACTATTCAATTCACAAGGTTGGTTTTTTCATAACAATCTAAATATGGGTTCACAAATAGACATGAGTTTGGTTAAGAACCTACTAATGTACTATAACTTTCTTAGCAATCCTCGTAGCTCTTTTTGCATTTTATGAGCGGGCATTTCTAGAATTTCCTTTACCTTATCAAGATCTACCTTGATACCATTCTTGCTGACCATGAATCCTAACAACTTCCCTAACGTTACTTCAAAAATATAGTTCTTAGGATTGAGTCTCATGTTGTTCTAACCTTTGAAAGAACTTTTCTAGTGCCTCAAAATGTCCTTCTCTTCCTATGGATTTAACCATCATGTTATCTATATAGACTTCTACCTCCTTATATGTTATGTTAGGGAAGAGCTTAGTGGCTATAAGTCCCCCCATTTTATTATAAAGGTAATTTTGCATTTGTCTATTACTTCTATAGGGATTTGGTTGTACCCAGAGAATCCATCAATAAAGGAGTACATGGCTGCCATGATTACACTGTCCACCAACACATTGATGTGAGGCAAAGGGAAGCAATCTTTAAGGCATGCTTTGTCCAAGTCTCAATAGTCAATACATATTCTAACCCTTCTGTCTTTCTTTGGTATAGGGACATCATTATCTAACCAAGTAGGAAAGACTATCTCCTCAATGAACTTGGCTTCTAATAGTTTAATTACCTCTTTTTTAGTCCACACTAGTTTCATGACCCCATTTTTTAGCCTAAATAAAGATGTTCACCTCAAAGAGGTTAGATAAATACAATTTATCAACAAATAATTCATTATCTAAATCAGGCACATCTTTAATTATAGTTGGGTAGATCTCTTTAGTAGCTATAATGGTTAGAATCTTCTTCCCATTGAACTTATTTTAGTTCTGCTAACTCCCAGTCTATGACATCTACAAAAATCTCAAATCTTGGCTTGTAGAAATCAGCTAACACTGTTAGCTCTAGGGTCCCGTTGTACTTGGTTTTCCCTTGCTTCACAAAATGATTGTTCAGGCTATTCCCTTTCTGCTATAAGCTACCCTTCAAACTTGGGTCATATCCTAACCCTCTAGTGTCTTTTTGGCTTTTAATCTCTAATAGCTTTGTTATACCTAAAAAGTTATTGACTAGACTAATTCCCGGGAGGAAGTTCATCCTTTTCATTATTTTGGACACTATGGGGTCTATATAATCCACATATATCCTAGCAACATTAAACCCATTGAATGACTAGTTCACAATGGCAATAGTAGATATAGCATGATCAATTTCAGCCTTGATGTGATTATGCTTCCTTCATATGGGAATTTGATCATTTAATGCAGAGTGGAAGGGACTTTTCCAAGCTTATAGAACTAAGGCCTACCATGTAGCACTAAGAACATGGCTGAGATATTGCTAATTGTAAATTTGACTTCATTAATAATGGGCCATATCTGGACTTTAGTGGTGAAAGAACCTTTAGCTTGTCTCCTTGTGTCATTATAAGCTTTGATAATAATGCTAGAAGGCACTAGATCTTCCTTTTTGATGCCTAAGCTTGCTAGAATCTTGACTGGGCACATGCATAATAATGAGCCATCATCTACCATGGCACATCCTATTTTCTTCCTATTCACCTTAGCCTTAATAAAGAGTGGTTGATTGTGTTCTTTCCGTCCAAGGGTAAGTCTTCATCTGAGAAGTTGATAAGTCTATTTTTCCCTATTTTCATGACATGTACCAACTCTTCAGGTTTAGTAGTAGTAGATACTAAAAATTGCCCAAGGGCTCAACTACTTTCTGCTTATAGCCTTATGAGGACATTAATCGGTCCTAGATGCCAATGTAGGCTTATGTGTTCTTCAACTATTTAAGTACCTCATCATTCTCATCTCCTTTGACTTTAGTCTCTTTCTCTAGAAGGATCCAACCATTTTTCTCAACTTTCTCCATTGTTTCTCCCTTAACCCTTATCTGCTCTCTCTCACTCTCTTCAAGATCTTTATCAAAAGATCTATCCCAAAAGTTTTTACTCTCTCTAAGCTTACTTTCATTCTAACTCTCCCAAAAGTTAGTTATAAGGATAGCCTCACTTGCTTTCACCCTATCACTTCTCTCATGGTCAGATCCATAGAATTCACTTAACACAGACTCTTCAAGTAGTCCAAACTTAAGAAGGTATAAGGTTTGATGCTTGAGAAGTGGGTTTAAGTGGGCCTCTAGATCAAGTATTTACTTAGTGTCGATGAGAGCCTATATAACCTTCCTAAGGAGTTTGCAGTTGTCTAAAATATGGCCTATTTTTTATGGTAGGCGTAATATTGGTCATGCCTATGATTTAGAGGTAATGGACCATTTTAAGGTTGAAATGGGAGAGGTTATAACTTTCCTTCCTTAACTAGCTTTTTTAGACATTAGTAAGGACTATCCTAGGTTAGAGTAGCACTTACCTTGTATAGCATTCACATCCACAATCTTGGTGGTGCCTCTAGCATTATTATTTGAATAGCTTATATTGTATGTCCTCTTAAACCCCTTATTTTAAGAGGCTATTTCTAGGTCAATGGCAATGTGCTTCAACTACTCTTAAGTAGTGATACCTTTGGCTATAAGTCCACCGTTCATGTAGCTGTTGGCATTCAAAATGAACATCTTTATTTGGTCGATGTCATCGAGCTTGCTTCTCATTTTTAGCACCTTAGCCCTTGACCTTTTGAGGTAGTCTAAAAAGGTTTCACTAAGCTTTTATCTCACTAATTTAACATCCTTCAGAGTCACGTCGATGCTGGCGTTATTAGAATATTGCTTGCTAAATGCTCTCGCTAGTTCACCTTAATCTTTTTTAACCAATTTCTCTTAAAAATGATACCAATCCAAGGCATAGCTAGTAAGGGACATGCTAAATAGGCTTATAGTTAGTGGCCTTTATAGTGACTACATATTGCTTCAAGTAAGTCCTTAGGTCAGTGGTGCCATTAATTTTGCTCAAATCAAGCATCTTGAACTTGTAAGGTATAGTGTGGTATAGCCTGAGGCTGATATCATCTAGGTCAATATCTTTACCCCTAGTAATAAGCCTACTCATGGCTTTTATTTTCTCATTTAGCTTTTTGATTTGTTCATCTTCAGCTAGCTTAAGTTGAGGGACTTTATTGTAGGATTTCTTAACTAGATAGATGTCTTCATCTAAGCATTAATCATCTACTTCATTTATCACCTCCTTTCCCTTATGAGTGGTAGAACTCTAGCCTACCTCTTTCTGAATATGCATACTAGACATGGCATTGGTGAAAGCTGCCATCTTCCTCTTCTCCATATCACCATGGCCTCTATCAGTATGGACTTTGTGATTAACTTTTCCGTGAACATTGTTCCTCTCTTAGGTTAAACTGGTAGTGGATCGTTAGTTTTGTTAAGGCACTTGCCTACTCTCTTCCGCTGAATAGCAAATGAGGGATCAATGATGGCTATCAAAATAAGGGGCTAAAAGTGATGCATGATCAGTATACTAATAATGCATGGTGCAAATGATGCATGTAATGCATGTATGTGATGTAGCAAGGATAAACACAGGTAAGAAACCTTCCAACCTTATTTCTCCCACACATATGCCTAGCCATTTCTTTCCTAGGTGGGAATACCTGAATGTTAATAGGGGATAGTCAGGTTTAATTATAGGCCTAATTAGGCTTAATGACCACTTGTATTTAAAGTGCATGCAATAATAATAGCCTAAAACATTTAAGTCTTATTTTAGGTGAAATTAGGTTAGGTCCATTCTAGACAAAGAGGCACAATAGGCTTCACCCTGCTTCAAATAAAGTTAAATATAATAAGCCCATATAGTAGTCATAATGTAATTGCAAACATCCAGGTCATACAACTAAAGGGAAGTTGCTAAGCTTAACTATATGGGTTCATGATTTGGTCTAAAGAGGTTTTCATGGCTCCTGCAAGTGCAGGTCCCTCTTAACATGTCTTTCTAATCAAGGATAATAGTGATCAGTTAGTTTACCATTTTATATACCCAAAGGCATAAGGTTTGTTAGTGATAGATAAACTAGAAATTCCCTATTCTTGAATGAAAAATGGGGTCATGGTTCGCAATATCATCTAAGGTAAAAAGGGACACAATGTATGTAAGATGAAATTCATGGGACTAAAAAATATAGAATATTTAGAAGGCATATTATTTACACACTTTCAAATTTAATTCTCAATCCCTAGTGGAGTTGCCACTGTAGATTTATTGTACTTTATCAAGGACGAGGCGGTTAGTGTTTAGAATTGCCACCTGACTCTACACTAAGACCACTAATCTTTTGCCTAAAAAAAGTTTAAAATTATATCTTATTAATGCCCTAATAATATACCTTCCTTCATATTCTAACGTTTATTAATCTTCTATCATGCAAGCAAACATTTTATTTAAACTATTCATTTCACCTTCTCACTTAGAGAGAATAAATTCTAATATTTAGAATATACAACAAGCATCAATGTATATTAGACATCCAGAAATTGGGTTATTTATTAGTTAAGGTTTGACCTAACAACTGCCTATAATTCCATAGGAATTGGTGGCAATTGCCCAACTCCTATCTCTAGGAGATTGGCCTTTGTTAAAATACATTTTTATATGACTTTTATTAAGGAAAACTCAAAACCATTTTATTAAGAAAACACCAATTAATTAGGTAGAAAAGTATTGATGTGAGGTTAGGCATTTTGGCATGTAAAACAAGTTATTAATCTACCTATTACAACCTAAAGTAGTTAAAAGAAATAAAATGTACAAAACCAAATAAACAAATAAAGAATAGGTTATTCAGTCCCATCTCTACATCATCAAGTCTGTGTAAACTTAGCATAGCTTCAGGTCTATATTCATGTGGATTGTAACATGTCATGGCTAATATGTCTATTTAGACCTCCAATCCAATAAGAAAGGTCACTCTTATATAACTCAATGAAAGAGATTAGTAACATAAATAATGTCCTGTGAGGACCTGAGAGCAATACCAAGTAGAGTGATAACAACTTGTGTGATACAAATATGAATGATCATGATGAATGCTTGAATAATAATTATGAATAAGAGAATGGCAGACTAATCACAAAAGAAAACATAAAGATAAATACTGATATTCATAAGGACTAGAATTCAGAATATATGTCTATATAGACCATGTTCATCATGAGAGGGAGTCCATGTGGACTACAAAATAGAATACACATACATAAGATATATACATTTGTGTGGACTTCAATCCTTATGAGAATGAGTCTGTATAGACTATAAGTTGGCTTAAGAATGTCTAAAACATATATATTTAAGCGGACTACACTCCTCATGAAAAAGAATCCTTGTGAACCTCACATTAATCCCAGAATATCAATAATATGTGTATGAAGGAATAAAATAATCATACAACATGATAATAGTATACAATCATGTCAATATGGTAGACATAATATGTTAAAGCATAGTATACAAAGTAAGTAAAAGACAGTTATCAAACAATAGTCCACATAGACGTCAAAACATATGCATATCAATATATTAAGTCCATGCAAACCTTATCCTACGTTAAGATAAGTTCTTACGATTAGAATGTCAATTCCAAAATTATTACATCAATTTAATGGGCAATTATATATGATTAAAATAATTCAAAATAATAACCTACTCCTATAATTGGTGTGGGGGTTACATAAAATCACCTCATATATGATTAATCATGGGAGATCATTGATTTACAAAAATAATATGAATGAATAGAGATGAGTGCAGATAGAGGCCTCAGATCTTACCTTGTAAATAAGCTTTAAGAAATAATGAAAATGTAGGGTTTTAGAAAAAAACTATTATTTTTAGTGTGCGCTAAGGTCTAATAGAGTAATTCCTACTTTAGAGTCCATACATAAACTCTCAAAATAGTGGTTTAAGATTATTCTAATTAACTCCTTTGATCTCTTTAATTCTCACATTTAAGGGGTATTTATAGGTTTGGTGGGTGGCTCTCACATCCAGAAGAGGTAGAGTCCTAGTGGGATTAGGAAATACAGTCTAAATATGAAGTTCACACTTCTCAAAGCTTTCATCAGCAAGTTTGTATGAACTTTGGCTACTAAGTATATGCGGACTTAGGCTTTAGGTCTACCTTAGGCCATGTTTTGGGCTGAGTCTATGTAGTCTATATAGATATAGGCTTTGGTTTGTCTAAGTGGACCATGGGCTTTGGCCCTAGTTTTAAGCTATCTATTATAGTCTTAACAGACATTGGCTTTAGCTTGTTCAAGCAGACCATAGGTCGTGGTCTTATAGTTTTAGGCTAGACCTTGGTTGGTTAGTGTAAACCTTATAGTATTAAGTCTAAGCAGACTTATACCAAGGTGGTCCATATAGACTAGGGTTCTAAGTTGTTTACTTTGTTACTTGAGCTTGTATTTGGTTATCATCATAAGCCCAAAAGGTAGGGCATCTACAATTATAACTTGAGTGAATAGTGATAACTTAATTGGTAAGTGCTTAAATTTAAGGTTATATATTTTTTTAGATGGTTATTCAATGTCAATAAGGTGTTCCTATAATCAATTTTAAGTTTAGGGCTATATAAAAATTTATAGGACTTTTTCTAACCAAAAATCATATATTTGTAAAAAAAGAAGTGGATTTGCAAGGAAAAGGCTTAGAGAGCCTAAATTAATGCTAATTGGAGTATTTGTAAGTGTACTCAATGATGTATATATTAATTTATATAGTTTCCTAAAATTCAAGTGTGTCTATGTGTATGTTCTATATTATGTGTGTGTAAGCATGAGTTTATACTTAATTGATGTATTAATGGTCTTAAATAAATGTTTAAAACATGTTTGGAATAGAAAATCAATTGGAAAATAATGAAAGGGTTTATGCTCATACATGGTTGAAAGGTATATTGTATAACTGTGTGCATGAGCTAAGCTTACTTATTGATCTAATGATCTTAAATGAGTATTTAGAGTATGTATAACTTGAGAAATAAATTTAAAGGGAATGAAATGGTGTTTAGTGATATATGGCTAAATGGTGTAGCATGTATGCATGTAATGTACATTTATGTTGTGTAATGGTAAATTGATTATTAGAGTAATTAATGGGAGAAAACAAAAGTGGTGTTAATAGGAGTTGATAAATAAACCATTAAGCTTATATGGTTGAATGAGATAAAATAGGTGAAAGTGGGAAATTATGTTAAAATGGCTATTATAAGGTAAGGAATGGTTAATTAGTAAAAGTAGTAATTTAATATAAACATCCATAAATATGCTAAAGAACCTTTATAGCCGAATGCCTGAGAGTGAATGAGCATATGCATATGTAACCATATTATGAGTAAAGGTTATAAATATTAGCTAAATGGGATGAAAATGCATGAAAAAGAGTTATGTGTGATGGAAAGATTTAGCTATGCCTATCTTGAAATGAAAAGATAAGTGAGGTTCAAATGGTATAATGTAGTGATATATGTTTTAGCATAGTAACATAATGAATTACATAAAGCTATGAGAAATAAACATGTAATGGTAATGCTATTTAGAGTAAGCAAGTTAATATGACACTATAAAGGTTTAATAAGATGTGAATGGAAATAGAATACAATATTTTTACATATTAAAAGACTTTTACAAATGAAATTAAATAAGACTAAAAAAAACCCATATGAGTTTTGCAAACTAAAATAGATAGGTTGATCAATCAACTATTAGGGCACTATGTTATCATACTATGCAGCAGTAGTAAGGTCAAGTCAGGCCACTCCATATGACTATGTATACATCATGCTAATGTAGTAGCAACAAGGTCTAATAAGGCCACTGCACTTATTTATATATACATATGATGCTAGCGCAGTAATAGTAAAGTTCCCACTGCACATATATGTTACGCTAGTGCAGTAGCAGTAAGGTCTTAGAAGGCTACTATACACTTTTCCTATGCTGGTGCAGCAATAATGAGTTGTTAAAGGGCACTTCACGCTTTTCCTATACTAGTGTAGCTATAGTAAGGACCAAAATATGGACTACTGCACATTTAGGAGACTATATGGTCAAGATCCTGATATCTAGTATTAGACATTATTTCTCATGAAAATGGTTGATTAATGAATAATGAGACTAGATATAATAAAGCAAAAATAATGGGAAGCGCAATACATTAATAATATAAACATTAATGAAATGATTAAGTATATAAATAGGACTAAAAATATTTACATGTAATTGTGTTATGGTTATGTGTACATGTATTTACATTATAGTCTACATCTGTATGGAATGTATGTGTTGCATTTATTTCCTTAATATACATTTCATTGAATACATCACTAAGGATTATGCTTAGCACATCATGTATTAATGGCATAGGTAAGAGGTAACCAGTTGCATATCAGCCTCAACATTACAGTGTAGTGATTAGCCTTCTTTTTTCGATATACTTCTTGGCATCTTATTTTGTACCATATATTGGTTTAGATGGCACTCATATCTAAATAACAGTATTAGGTCCTAAAATAAGTTTGTATCAAGCTACGTAAGTTAATAATTTTATGTACATATGATGTAAGTATATAAGTGTGTAATAATGTGATGAAAATGATATGGTTTTGAACTGTGGTGATTATGGTTGATACCTGGATTGGTTGATTATGTTGAGAGAATCAGAAGGATTTAGAGTTGAGGAAATATAAGTATGTGTATATAGAAATTTATTTTCTGTAGGTTATTATTTGGGTTATATCCCTTAATAGCCGTTATGCTGCTAGATTTTTGCCACAAAAATTTTAATTACTTGAATTATAACATTGATTAGACTAAATGATAAATAAACTAGATATGGTAATATGTTATTGTTGTGTGCCATTCCTTGTCCAGGTCTAGTGATCAGATTAGGTAAGGGGTGTCACATGAATGATATGTGAGTTATGTGTTCAACTACTGGTGGTTAAATTAAGGACATGAATAGATTGAGAACTTTGATGGATGAAGTTTAAGGAACTGTTTGAAAATATTAGAAGGGTTGATTTTATCATAAGTACTATTTGGGATCGTGCTTCCATGCAGTCATTGTGATGCTCATAAAACTTGGCTTCATGAATAGTACTCCTCGAGCCATGATTAGGGTTCTTGAGTAGTAGGCCCCACTAAAGTGACCTAGAGGGGGGTACTAGTCATGAAACTTCAAAGGGAAAAATAAAGCATGAAATAAAAGAATTAAAAGTGGCCATTGAATAAAAAAAATTCTTTTACACCGATATCTACTGCATAGTGACCTTACTTTGAGCTATGATAGAAAAAAGTCAGGATGTGCTCGGACTGACCCGAAAATAGCATACCTTGAAGATCAAAAATTCTAAATAGTCTAATGGCAAAGGAATTATAAATTTATGACATCGATAAGTATTTTTATTGAATTTCTTATTTACGCGATTGAAAAATTTAGCCTGTTTCCTTTGTCTTTTGGCATAAGGTTTAAGAAGGCCCTTAATTTTGAAATTCTATAATTTTGGTGTTTTAAGAATTAATTTTGGTAAACAAAAAGTTTAATAATAGATTTCTAAAGATTTAAAGAAAACTAAGAAAAATACTAGCTGTAGGATCGTTATTTGATTAAATCATAGCCGTCCATGCATTTAATATATATATGTGAGCTCATATGGACATAATACACTAAATTAAGCATTCATCTTCTTCATTTCATTAGAAAGCTGATGCCATTCCTCCATAATCACCACTCTCCCATTTTTCTTCCAATCTCACCAAAAATCAACTCGAAACCTTTGAATATTATACCTAAACTAATCATCATCATGTCTAGTTTCCTATTTATTTCATGAGAAAAAGGAGATTTTGAAGAGAAAGAGAAGAATTAAGCATTAAGGTTATGAAAATCCAAAGTCAAGGTAAGCCTAGTTTTAGGGTTTTGATATCTTTCTATGATATTACAAGTGCTCAGAATTATAGTACAAGTGTTATTTTTGAGTTTTGATTTGTGTAGATTTTTCTATGAACTTTCTTAACTAAGTACCTATTATGAAACTTAGATAAAGAAGAAGGAAGGCAAGCCAAAGGCAAAGAGAAGTTGTGAGGTGGTATTTAGGATGCCAACAAATCGCTCTATAAGTGTACTTAGTAAAATATGTGTAGACTTTGCATTTTTATGCATTTCTAATTTGTGTGCCTAATATGGAAGTCATTAGATTAGCAGGATAAGTAGTCCTAAAATCATTATAAAGGTATAATAAGGTTTAACATAGGCTAATTAACTAAAAACAATAGTTAAATAATGAGAAAATTGGTGTATGGATGAAATTTGAACTTGACCAAATGTTATGTAATAAAAGAGCAAAATGGTGATTTTAGACATTATGTTCACAATGTGTATAAATGCATTACATTTGCATGGTTAATTATGTTAGAATAATATTTGGTGGATCTAAATGCATAATGTTGGAATTTTGGCACATTATAAATATGTACATGCAATATACATCCTATGTGTACATGTATATCACATATGAGGTATGACAATATGAATTATACGTAATGTCAATTTTGAATATGGAACATAAGTTTCTAAATGAGAAACACATTTGGTACATAATGGCATCAATGAGGTGAAGGAAATTAGGAATGTGACTATGTGTTATGAAATAAGAACATGCAACATAAAATCGTATAATGTAAAGTGTCAAAAGCCCATATGTGTTAGACAACCTACTAGATAGGTTGATCAATCAACTAGAAAATTTGCAGCTGCTACATAAAAGATATTATGCTATGCAGGTGCGGCCACCATTAGGTTCATTTGGGCCACCACATATACACATGTCGTGTCTTGGCATAGCCAGTTGCATTGTTTATATATTGTCATGATTTACACAGGTGCAGCCGCTAGCAGGTCTGATAAAACCACTCCATATAATCTTATATGGGTGCAGCTACTAATAGGTTCAATAAAACCACTGCTTGATTATGATATCCCATTATGCTAGTGCAATAGCCATCAAGTCCAAAATGTAGGCCACTGCACATCATGATCCCGATATCCAATATTGGGACTCCTGTCTATAAAATATGTGTTAATTAATAAAGTATTAGAATGTATGTGTATTGTAATATGAAAAAGGACTTGTTAAATAGAAAATTAAGAATGTATGTGTAACTAAAGCAACATCAATAAGAAGGCAAACAATAAGCATGATAATGTATGTATTGATATGTTCTCACCTTGCATAGCATCGCTTGAATAATATGCATTCACATACATATATGTGTACATATATTTTATTGAATACACCACTAAGCTATATGCTTAGCGTATCGTGTTTCTTGATGCAAAGGTAGTAGATAGGTAGCTACATCCAGCCTCAACAGTAATAGTGCCATGAAAATGAGTTATTTACCATTGTTTTGGTATATTTTTTTATTTCTATAGTGTGATGTAATATTAATAGTAATTAGCACTCATATGTAATCATGTTAAGACTAGGAGTGTATGATATGGTATGTTGGGATGTACAAATATATTATACAACTTATATTTCAGGAATTGTACATTATGGTATGGTTGTTTGAGATGTTGAAAGGGATTAAGGACTAAAAGGGTTCAAAAAGTTAAGTGATGATTGCATTAATATAGAGGTGTCATTTTCTTCACAAGTTTATTATGGGATATGTTATTTTGTAGCTATTATAATGTCGATGTTTTGGTAAGATGAGATAGTTGTAATAATAATATGTGAAAGGATGTTAAGAAGATAATAGGAAAAGCAAGATAAGTTGGTCTTCGTGCAGCATTTATCTTTTGGATCCAGTTATTAGGTCAAGGGAGGGGTGTTACATTTAGTAGTATTAGAGCCTAGGTTTAAACATTACTAGGAGCCTTAGACTACATATGAATGCCATAGGATAGATGTACATATACATCACATGACATTGCACTGGTTAAGGCTGATACTATAATGCCTGTAAGTCAGAGCTCCGTGAACAATACCTCCGAGGCTCAAAAAGTGTACTTAAAGTGCCAAGTCACCTTTACGAGGCTCAAGATGGAACCTATTAGTCATGAAACTTTGAGGGGCTTGAAAATGACATAATTTAAAGATCTAGCAAAACTAATAAATTATTTTAAGCCAAAATCTAGTAAGCCCTAGGCTCAAATGGACTTAGGCTAGGAAAGACCTAGGATGTGCCCAAACAAACCTAAAAATACGATACTTTGAAGGTTAAAAATTCCCTAAGACCATTGGTGAAGGAATTTTTAAATTCTGAGCTCATGTGCTATTTCTCTTAAATTTTAGGTTTCACACGTAAACTAAGGCAGTTAATTAACTATCATGCCGATGGAATTTGGCTATGAAATTTTACGAGGGCCTAAATAGGCCTAATCAAGGATTTTTAAAACTAACACAATAATTTTTAGAGGTTTGAGTGAATTTTTAAAATTTCTCAAAGTTTTAGTCGAAATAGAGCATTTTTAGGGTGCTCAAGTGACTCATGTCACCACCTGAGCCACCTCAACCACTATAAAAGGGGGGCCAAGTGGCCACTACCCTACTCAGCCATTGCCACCTCACTTTCCACCAAATTCTCCTTTCTTCTTCCACACCAATTGATGCCTCTTTCCCTTTCTCTCCTCTATTTTTATGGCTTCTCGAGCTTGATTCAACCTCTAATTATCACTAAAAATCTATTAAGTTAGGCAATAATTAGTCCTTAAAGAGCTGAAGCACCATAGACACTTATAAAATCTAAGAAAAAATCAAGAATCATCAAGTGTACATAAAAGGGAGCTTGAAAAACCAACTTTATGTGTAACTATTTTTCTTCCCTTTTTATTTTATTTCTTGTGGGATTTCATCATTCTAAGGATGCCTATATCTTTGGATTTTTATTTGGAAATCTATGGAATTTTTTAGGATTTTCTAAGGCATATAAGTGTGTATGTAGGCCAAGGTGAAGGTGGAGTGTAATAAGGGAATTG